>JAEQBH010005647.1:0-250216 GCA_016808115.1 Tetrastigma voinierianum
GTCAGGGTCACACTTCCTATCATAGGCGACCAGATCCCAGACGCATGGTCAGCCAACAGTGTTCTGTACGGGCCTCTCCCATGGGCCAACGTCCCGCTTGATGGATTTCACACCCCCCACGTGAAGCTCTACCAAAACATACCGCCCTATTGGTGAAAGGAGGAACTTAAGGTAAAATTCGCCTAGGACCGCTATATAGTTGACCATTCACGGTGAGAACCAGTCGCCTGCATCACCCTCAGGGGGCCTCAAATACTCGTTATCCATAGCTTCTCGAGCCTAAATAGTGGACTATTAAAGTCATCCAAGAAGGACATGCTTTGTCTATTTCGTTTACCTGGTTGGTAGTGATCGACGACTCTGGCTGGTAGTAGACAGGTAGGAGACTGTTTCTTTATCAGGTAGGACGTGGACTACGATCACAAAGCGCCCGCTCGCTTGAATCTTGAGACGTGCTCGAGTCACCAAGCCATAAATTTTCACAGTCATAGGGTGACTAGACTGACATACTTAGCCATGCGCTAATCCCTTGTTTCATATTCTCCATTTACCTACCCTACCACCAATTGAGAGTCGCTTCTTATAATTATTTTTTCTGAGGATATGGAGATTGCGAGGTCAATCCCGACTATGATTGCTTCGCACTCGACCGTTATCGTGCCGTGAAATCCAAACGCATTTGGCATGTTCTATAATTTCTCCTGGGTCAGGCTTTAAGTTAAGGGGCCCCAAATGGCCTCCTGCTCGTTCCAAGTCTATCTACTTTCGTAGTCCACTAGCCAGAACTCGTCTGCCCTACTTCCGTTAAGGAATTTCGCAAAAGTTAACGAGTACTTGCCCCTTCAACGCCAGGCGAGGTTTATATTGAATTCCGAACTCACTTAGTTCAATTTTCCACCGAGCCATTCATCCTGACGGGTCGGGCTTATGTATAGTGCTTCTCAAATAGAGGTTGGTCAGTACCGTGATAGGGTACACCTAGAAGTAGGGACAAAGTTTTTTAGCACCTACCTTGAGAGCCAATGCCACCTGCTCGAGATGGGTATATCGGGTTTCTGCTTCGGACAAGGACTTGCTTACAAAGAATATAGACCTCTACTTTCGGTATTTATCTTCTTTGAATGTGAGCCAAAGACTTATCAAACATCGAAATATCTATGTAAAGATAGAAAGGATCTCACCCGCTGGCCGGCCGAATTGGCAATTCAAGGAGATACACGCTTTAATTTCCATGAAGGCCTAGTCACATTCTATATCCCAGCCTGTCTGTTTGGCCCCTTTTAGAGTGGTAAAGAACAGCTTCAATCGATCTGTGAAACGAGAGATGAATCGCCCCAGAGTCGCCAACCGGCTAGTCAGTTGGTGCACTCATTTTTTGAAGGTAAGAGTATGAGATTCCATTATGGCCCTAAGTTGAATAGGATTGGCCTCAATCCCCCTCTGTGTCACCATAAAGCCTAGGAACTTACCTGAACTGACTCCGAACGCACACTTCAGGGACCGAGTTTCACCGCTCAGGCGCAAAGAGCTCAAAAGTTTCTTATAGGTGCTTCAGATGATCTAAGGCGTTGCTTTGATTCGGAGCAAGCGTATCACGATAGACTTCTGCATGAATCTTTGCCCACCGCTGGTCGAAATACCTTTGTCACCAGTCTTTGATAGGTTGCTCCAGCGTTCTTCAAACCGAAAGGCATCACATTGTAGCAATATAGCCCGTGTGGTGTAATGAAGGTCGTTTTCTCCGCATCAAGTGGATGCATAGGAATCTGGTGGTAGCCGGAGAAGGCGTCCAAAAATGACAGCATCCCATGCCCGGCTAAGGCATCAACGATCTGATCTATTCGTAGTAAGGAAGTTATCTTGAGCATGCCTATCGAGGCTTGTATAGTCCACACATACTCTATTTACCACCCTTCTTTAGACCACCACCATGTCGGGTAAAGCCATTCACAGATACTTTACCTCTCCTCATAAAACTCGCTCTAAGAAGATTTTCTACCTCTATCTAAATAATCTAATGACGATCCGAGTGGAAACGCCTTATTTTCTGTTTGATAGGTTTCGCCGAGGCGATAATGTTCAATTTGTGAGAGGCCAACATCGGGTCGATTTCGGCCATGTCTGAGTGACTCCAGGCGAATACGTCTACGTTTCCCAATAATACGTGTTGTAGTTGTTCTTTCTCTTATCTGGATAGTAGAGTGCTGACATATGTGAACCTCTCTAGCCCGTCCAACGCTATTGTCTCCAGAGAATCCATAACTAATGTGACTTTTCTTCCGCTCGACTGGCAACACCAGAAGGCACAGAATGCGCAGCCTCGGTATAAGACTATCTCGAGCTCTTTTTCCCTTTCTATTTCGTATGGATAATTGGTAACATTGTCGCGCGCGCCCAATCGCTTAAAGGTCAACCTACTCCCACATTGGTCAAATAAATCAACTATCTCGATGATATGTTGAAGGGACGACTTGAATGTGCAATCGTGTCCGCCCTACTATGCAATTATGTGGCTCCAGTCTTCGACTTTACTCGAACAAACCTATCGGGTGATCGCCTGCTTTGTTCAAGAGGTGTGATGTCTCCCAATGTCGTGGTTGTTGCGTCGTTGAATCTAAAGAGGATTCGTCCAACTGAGTTCAACATTCGTGAGGAAAGCTTCATCTAGTTAAACGTGGGTAGCTATAGCAAATCCGCCGTGCTGCCAGGATCTACCAGCACCCTGTGCACATCAAAACCGTTAATACAAAGGGTGAGTACAAGTGCATCATAATAGGCAATAATGACTAAGCTCAGTTCACTACATGGGAAAGGATATGGGTCGTCATCGGCTATTTCTTCCCGCCCACTCGCTTGACGCTACTCCCCAGGCTCGACCGTACGCTCAATAGCTTTGTCGCACTTTTGCACCGGCCATCAAACTGGCCCTCCCATATATATAGCTTTATAGTCAAATTGATTCGAACAAGACAGCTCCGGCCTAAGAATTCGCTGTCGTGAAGTACGCATTCTCGCCTCGCCATCAACTTCCCTGACATATCTTCTAAGGTGTCCCGCCTTAATTAGTCTTTCCACCATAAATTTTGTGTTTCAAGACTTGTCGTCTCATGTCTGATCTCTCGTGGATAATCACATCACATATGGGTTTCTTTAGAAAGGTTAGTTTGATTGCGTGGCCATTTGAAATCCCAAGAAGTCGCGAATGAGTGGTAGCAGTCATATGTGATGTCTTCAGGGAGTGAATCATGGGGCTCCTTCTTTTCGTGGACTGGTCTCGAGGCTGCTTTCTCGCTTTGGGCTTCGAATCTCTTCCCAGCTTAGACGAATTTGTTCCCTCCGACTTATCACCCATCCAAATTAAGCTTCAGGATCATGACAATTTGAGTTGCTTGCACGTATGTTATCTTCCAACATTGAATCTATCTCTCCTCCTATACAATTCTACATTGTAGCCGACTTGTCTAAAGACAATGAGCGAAAGAGTAGTGGACGGCACGGCTTTCTCCCGAAGTTCAAGGACTACGTCCATTCTCAGAACCTCACTTGTTGATTCGCTTGCCCGAACCTCCTGGTGAAGTCCCGTATGGTTTCCTCCTCCTGCTTTATAATAGTTTGCAAAGAGATAATATTCCTCTTCGCCGCATCAACAAAGATACTGAGACGAAAGTACCTGGCCCAAAGCCTATCGAACAAATTTATCAATTATGTGGAGCTTGGTGGAACTAAAGCAACTGGAGGCTCGAGGCCGGGGCCGAAGACTTTGCATAACATATGGTCACGGCATCCAGTGGTCATTGCTGTTGTAATGACATATGATCATAAGGGTCGCTAGAATCGCTTGAACATAAGCAAAGGTTGGCATGATGAACCCTCGTGGTGGCTCGTAATTGAGGATGTGTTGCCCTAGGGGAGAAGAGAGCATGTCGTCGAGACTTCGAATCGCTATTGCAGGAGGGTATGTAGAGCGTAGGTCCTGTACCGAAGGTGGGGTACACTGGGGGCATAGGCGGCATTATGCCCGTGGAGTACGCGGTGACACGCTCCCTGGCCACTCGCTTGGGCTGTCTCGTCCGCCCTATTTCTCTTCTCGCCTAGCGAAATGTGCCACTATCGGCGTTACTGAATGCAGGGCGATGCAAGCGTCTCTAGCATGGCCTAGCCCTACTATGTTTCACTGGGGAGAGATTTGGCGAGCTGCCTAAGGACAACTCGTCGTCCGCTAGGGTATCCATGTTGTCAGGGACGATAGGTTCTTCCTTATTGCGAGCGTACCGGGTGCCTTGCTCGGGTCATGACACGCCTTTTCGCTAAGATCGTGCCTTTTTTCTACCTCGGGCCCGCAAAGATCAAGTTTAATGCTTGTACCTGTTCAACGCGATCTCAACACCCCTCATTTGTCTTGCCTACTCCTGTTTCTTCTCCATGTCTTGACGCTAATGAAGAAATTGATCTTCGAGGGACTAGATCATCGAGTTGTTGGTCATTGCCCCTGTGTCAGATGAATCAAATGTGGGGAGGGGAACCGTAGGAGCTACTAGTGGGGAAGGGATATTGGACAGCCGTTGGAGCCAAGCCCTTGCCCGTCGTTGATGAGACTTTTTGTTTAATTCCCATAGACAGCGCCAATTGTTGTTACCTTGATCGTCTGACTTCCAAGGCATCAGCGTCACAATATAAACCTACAAAAAAGGGGGTCCGAGGGCGGTGTGCTGGCCGCCTCTCTGATGATTAAGTCAGCAAAAGGGGTGGAGAAGAGAAAGAAGGGAGTTAGCGCAGTTGGAGTTGCATACCTTCCTCGTGTGAGTCTTCCTTATACTTGAATTACCCTGTGGATTATAGGAATATAATCTAGTAATTTTGGTGATGAGATCTTTCTTTCCTTATCAAGGACTAATTCTTCCTTACTAAGGATTTATGTTTTTGAAACGTATCAGATTTGGATACTGGGAGATCCATGGATAAAAAATCATTTTTGTATTATCCACAACGAACTTTCCATATGCAGTAGGATGGCCGGCTAGGAGACTCAGAACCCTAGACGGGGTTTAAAACTCTCTCGTCTGATTCGTTCCCATATGGTTTTAACATGGCAGTCCGACTTAGGCCATTACATGATGCGAGTCAGGCGGCGGCCCTGCACAGGCACTAGGCCTATCGGATAGTGGGCCTAGGCCCAAAGGTTACCGTGACTACAAAAGTGAGTAATATTGAGTGATTTTTTTTTGGATAATTAAGAGTGATTTTTCTTCTACTTAAGAGACTAACACCTTGGTTTCATGTTGCAGCTTAAACCATGGCTGATATCCAGAACTACATCACTTACATTCTCATTTGGCCTATATCAGCCAACATGCAGTACGGGCATTCATCAGTCAGATGTCGAAGAACAAAACTTCGCCCCGGCCCCTTTGCCCTACCTATCATTGGACACCTCCACCTGATTATTTTCGGCTCAAAACCTCATATAGTCTATCAGAGGCTCTCATGCCGCTATGGACCCTTAATGCACTTCTTCTTCGGCTCGGTCCCATGTGTTGTTGTGACATCCGCGGAGATGGCAAAAGAGGTCCTTCAGAACCAAGATGTTGTATTCTCCAACCGGCCTAAAGGGGTGATTTCTGAACTTGTAACCTATGGCTACTCTGACCTTGTATATGCTCCATATGGAAGTAAGTGGAGATTCATGAAGAAATTGTAAAGGACTGAACTACTTGGCATGCAGACACTAAACAACTTTGCCCCTATTATGCGTGAGGAGAGGAACAGGTTCTTGCAGAGTCTACTAGAAAAGGCCAAAGCTGGTGAGGCAGTTTCTGTTAAAACTGAGCTTATGAGGCTAACAGGTGACATAGTGTCAAGGATGAGCATGGGACGAAGATGCTCAGAAAATGAAGACAAGGCTGCCCAA
The DNA here is from genome assembly GCA_016808115.1 of Tetrastigma voinierianum. Taxonomy (NCBI): domain Eukaryota; kingdom Viridiplantae; phylum Streptophyta; class Magnoliopsida; order Vitales; family Vitaceae; genus Tetrastigma; species Tetrastigma voinierianum. The sequence goes on from JAEQBH010005647.1 coordinate 5,909, forward strand.
GTGAAGAAGTCGATACAAGAAATGGGCAGTTTTGCTGCGTAGTTTAATGTGACTGGATTCTTTTCTGTTTTGCAAGAAATTAGATATTCAGGGGCTCTTTTCAAAGAAGCGCCAAGGCACTGTGATGGGTACGACTCTAAGGATAGAGGATCATAAGCGATATGGAAGAAGGAGGAGGATGAAGAAGGAAGCAGGTGATGGGAACGGTGAAGTCAAGGATTTGATTGTTATGTTACCTGACATAACAGAAGACGAGAATGCTGAGATGAGATTGACAAGAGCAAACATTAGGGGCTTGATGCTGGTAAATAGATTATTCTTATTACATTCATATATGATATACCTACATCTACGTGACATTGGACACTGAAGCTTATAGCACTTAGTCATTATCCCAATCCAACTCAAAGTCTTCTAAACCAAAAGGAAAAATAAAGGGTAAACAGCATAATAGTTTTAAACATTGATGCTAACAATTCTCACAGCAGTAGGAAATATCTTACTGAAATTTAGACAATAATAAACCAACTGATGGCATGAATTTTTTTTATAATTTGTGTAGAATATGTTTGGAGGAGGAACAACCACACCTGCAGATGCGTTGGAATGGGCACTAGCAGAACTAATTAACCACCCAGATCTTATGGAGAGAGCAAGACATGAAATTGATTCAATAGTCGGAAAGGACAGACTGGTAGAAGCATCAGATATTACCAACCTTCCCTACATTGAGGCCATCGGGAGGGAAACGCTAAGGCTTCACCCTGCGGGTCCAATAATTAGTAGGGAATCAATTGAAGACTGCACAATTGGAGGCTATCATATTCCTTCAGGGACCCAGCTACTTGTTAGTGTGTGGGCTATCGGAAGGGATCCAAATTCTTGGGAGAACCCAATTGAGTTCCGGCCTGAGGGGTTTCTCAACGAAGACGGAGGTATAAACAGGCGATTGAATGTGAGAGGACAGCAGTTCCAACTGCTGCCCTTTGGTAGTGGTTGAAGATTTTGCCCTGAGCTACAATAAGCTCTGCGGGCTTTCATACAACCATTGCTAAGTATCATTCAGTGCTTTGATTGGGAAGTTAAAGAAGGAAATGGCAAGGATAATATGGGAAGAGGGATATGGCTCAAGCAGGGCACACCCTTGTCTGGTGTCCCAGCCAGGCTGAACCCACTTCCGATGTGGCGTGCTGAAGAAAGCCTAATTTGTTTCAGCTGTACTATGTGTCAAAGGACTGAATATTTTTCTATGTTTGTTTGCTTTAGTAAATGAATAATGGTCTCAATTAAATTTGTGTTCTCACTACAGCTACTACAATTTGTTCGTCTGATCTCCGTAAGATCGGGCCGGCAATGTAAACCTGCAAAAGGGCGATCCGACGACGGCAAGAAGCGCCGCCTCCGACGATTAAGTCATCAATATGGCAGGTTGAGCTGAGATACTTAATTACATACCTACTAATGTAGGTAAAGATTCCTCTACAATTTATAGGCTTTGCTCCTAAATCGCCTTATTTTAGAAATAAGATCTATTTTTTTCTTATTAAGCACAAAGGATAAAACTGCTTTTTTTCTTTATTCAGGATTATCCTTTTAAAAAATAAATAATAAAATATGTTTTTTCCTTATCAAGGATTATCCTTCTAAATAAAGGATTTAGAAATCAAGAAATTCGGGGATAAATATCTACTTTGCGTATTTTCCCATAACAAATTTCTCATATGCGATAAGATGACCTATCAGGACTCAGATCCCAGACTAGTCTCAAGACTGCACTCAAGTGGTTCTTACAAGTATTTACTATAATCGTCGCCTGCGCCACGACGGTCATGCAAAGGCCTACGCAGGCGGCCGAGCCTATCAGTGAATGCGGCCTCCGGCCTAAAAAGCCTACTGTCTACACTCACTACGCATATCCAGCCGCATTGCAAAATCTATACCATTGAACAGAATTCATTATCTTTGAGGCACAACTCGATTCCATAATCCATGGTAAGTGGTCATATAATTTTCTGAAATAAATCAGGAACGTGCAAACCAAAAAGTTAAAAATTGTTTAAATAGTTCAAAAGGCTATAAGAAAATATACAGCTTTTCCATGAGAAATGAATATAAATTGCTTCTAATTGAACAGTTTGGTGAGTATGGACATCTTGAATCGAATCCAAATTAAGAATTCACTGAGGTACTCAACCTCATATCTCTAAGCTTAGATTTAATTTACTAATATTTGGACCAAGTTGATTAAATTGTAACATTAAAACTCATCTATAATGTTTTTTAAAATCTTTTCATTTTAAATGATGAATTGATAATTTCAATTTATATTTTAAAATCATCATCATCAATAATGACTTCAAGTTGAAGAAAAAAATCACAAGAACTAACCTTGATAATTATGGTTTACCGAAATTAAAATTAATATAAAACTACTAATAAACGATAATATTAAGTTCTATTCTAAAACTAAACTATAGCAGTTGTGATCCAGTTGTGATTTTATGATGAAATTATCATTTTGAAAATATAATAGTAACAGTCTTACGAATAAAAAAATAATATTAGTAATAGTCCTAGTAGAAAATCCTAACCTGGTTTTCTGCATTTTTTATCTCCTACCACTTCCCTGTCCTATTACAATAATTTTTTATTGATTTATATAGCCATCATTATTTTATCGATCGTATAGAAGAGTGATGTAGTTAAAAGAGTTTGAGACAAACAAGAAATTTAATCATAAGATCCAGGTGCGGACGTATATACTAGCACATAATTGCAGTTCTTGCAACCTAGCCCCACAACTGCCGGCCAAGTAGTCAGACTTCTTAAAGCAAGACGTTTCTATCCTCCCAAATATAATTAGTGACTAAAGGTTTAAGTATTCTTGAAGCAACTAATTATAATTTAATGAAGGTTTGGACTTTTTCAAAACCTATCAATGACCAAATCAAAGGGCAACCGAATCCATTCCCCAACACCCACCCACCACCCTCTTTCCTTTTTTTTGTCTGTTTCCTTTTTCATTTTTCTTTTTTCTTTTTTCTTTTTTCTTTTTTTTGTCTGTTTCTTCCTACGGCTTTCTGGGCGTAAAGAGAATGATGCAGAGTATAACGTTCCAAAAAGAAGGTTGTACAGATCCATGGATTGAGTAATTCAAACAAAGATGGTGAAATCAAAAATTCTAAACACCATAGAAGACCTCCAATTCTTAGAGTTTCATCTTATATAAGAAATTCTATGAAACCAGCATCTTGGTCAGGTCTTGAGTTGGATGTTCCTCATCCATGGCTGACTTCCAAGGTTATATCACTCTCTTCCTAATTTGGTTAGTCTCCTCCATCCTGATTCGAGCCATCTTCTTCAAATGGCGAACAACCGTTCATCTTCCACCAAGCCCACTAGCCCTGCCAATCATTGGCCACCTTCATCTCCTTGCTCCACCACCAGGCTTCACAAGCTCTCAAACCGTATGGACCCATCCATCTCTTCCTCGGATCTGTGCCCTGTAAGGTTGCTTTTCCTCCCCAGAAATGGCCAAAGAGTTCCTAAAACTTCATGAAACTTCATTCTCAAATCGACCCAAATGCAGTTGATTTCCTAACATATGGCTCAGCTGACTTTCCTTTGCTCTTATGGCCTCTACTGGAGGTTCATGAAGAAACTTTGCATGCGTCAGAACTTCTTTCTAATCGAAGGCCAGGACTGCCCTATCACATCTGATGTAAGGAGATAAAATGGTTTAAATAATAATGAAAAGGCCCAAGCCAGTGAGGAAATTGATGTTGAGGAGAACTAATGACGATGACAAACAATATGATATCAACAATGACCATGAGCCAAAGGTGTTCAGGGGATGGTGAAAATGAAGCTGATGGAGTAAGGGAATTGGTGAAAGAAGTAGCTGAGCTCACTGGAAAGTTAATTTGTCGGATTTTATCGGTTTTGTAAGAATATAGATTTGCAAGGATTTGGGAAAAGGCTCAAGGAAGTTCATGAGAGGTTTGACACAATGATGGAGAAGATTACTATGAGGGTTACGAGGAAGCAAGAAAAAAGGAGATGGTGGTGAGGGCGCGATGCAGCAAAGGATGTACTGATATTTTACTTGAAATATCAGAAGATGAGAGCCTGTGAAATAAAATTAACAAGAGAGAAACATCAAGGCCTTCATCCTGGTATTGTTTCACTCCCATTTATTTTTACACACTTACTCAAAATAGCTAGTGTCAACTCTGGCCTTGACTTGAGGTTACCGATCATTTGATCCATAGCCACTTAGCCATTGGCATCCTATAAGGTGTTTATTTAGAGTGGCAAAGAAAATTATAAGAAATACTATAGTTGTTTTTAATACAAATAGATAGTTCCAATCATTGTATAATACTTCTTAAGCATAAACAAAACCTATCAGGGACAGTTTTGCTACCTATAAATATGTGTTGAGCACACGTTCCTTGAATCTAAGAGGGATATATATATATAGGCAGAAAGGTAAGAGCATATATATATATATATATATATATATATATATATATCAGAAATGAAAAGGCATGAAACAGTTAGATGTAACAATAAATATAAAAATTTTTGTTGTAATATTCTAGCTTCATTCTTTGAAATGTGAAAATATAGTTTTGATTCCAGACCTCAAAATCAGGGACGCTGATTAGGGGCTTGAGCAATTTGATCCAGCCTGGATATAACATTAATTGATATTTGGTTACATTGTTGCCTGAATATGAGCTTTCTGTAACAATATTCCCACTCATTTCCCTTTATTTTCACTAAATATATAGAGCGCCACAAAGAAGTTAATGCATACCCAGTGGATTCCACAGGATATATTTGCAGCAGGAACTGACACATCTGCCATTACGACCGAATGGGCACTAGCAGAGCTGATCAACAACCCAAATGTTATGGAGAAAGCAAGACAAGAGATAGATTCGGTCGTTGGCAAAAACAGACTAGTAGAAGAATCAGATATCATAAACCTTCCCTATCTCCAAGCCATTGTTAAGGAAACACTAAGGCTACACCCCACCGGTCCATTGATTGTTAGAGAGTCATCCAAAGATTGCACCATTGGGGGATATGATATTCCTGCAGGAACCCGTCTATTTGTTAACAAAGGGCTATAGGAAGGGATCCAAACCACTGGGAGAACCCACTGGAGTTCCAGCCTGAGAGGTTTATCAATGAAGACGGGACTTTAAAGAGCCAGATGGAAGTTAGGGGACAACATTTTTATCTGCTGCCATTTGGAAGTGGAAGAAGAGGTTGCCCTGGAACTTCGCTAGCACTATGGGTCGTCCAGACAAGCCTTGCTATGATTCAGTGCTTGAGTGGAAGGTCAGACGGAGACAATGGTGAAGAGCAACATGGAAGAGGAGCAGGGCTCACTCTTCCAAGGGCTCATCCTTGATTTGTGTCCCAGTGCCTAGACTTCTATTTCCAGGATCTTATCTCTTGTTTGACAACAATTCAAGGAAAAAATTTTGAAGAAGCAAATCAAGAGAGTGTTAATTGTACTTCACTTTAATTAAGGCAAATCAAACAAACTAAATAACTTTGATTGCATGACTAGTCTTTCAAGCATGGGGGATCAGAAAAGTTTAAAGAAAATAGCCCAATTAAACAAATCTTCTGAACTAATTAATGGCCCCAGTAAATGGTTCTCCCGCCCATTTCAATTCTACAAACTCAATTCTATCATTGGCAGCATCACAGTCCCAAAATTCTCCAACATGTTAGCGTTGTTACCTTCATCATTTGATCTCCGGGGCACGATAAACACAATGTGTAAACCTCCAAAAGGAGATCCGGGCGATGGTAGGGTCGGTCGCCTCCGATGATTAAGTCGCAAAAATATAAGAGTGAAGCTAAAAAAGTTCTACATTTTGGAATTACGCACTTCGTATCATGGGAATCCTCTTGATTTATAGAAAGCGGTTCACGAACCACACCGCTTTCTTCGGAAAGAATCTCCTTTTCTTAGGAACAAAATTTTTTTTTCCTTATCAAAGACCAATTCTTCCTTATCAAAAATTGATCTTCCAAGAAGTAAGGGATTTTGAAACTAGGAAATTTGTGGACAAATACCTTTTACGTATTTCCCGCCTTTATCCAATCGTCTACATATAGTGAACTTGCCATAAGCAAGAGGATGGCCAGTTGGGGATCTTGGAACTCTAGACAGGCCGAGTCGGGCCTTGAGGCTAGCCTTTAGGGGGACACCCCAACTTTCATAGACGGACCTCCGAATTTCTAGTCTAGGTAGTGCCTATCGCTAACAAATGAGACAAGAAGAGTCGCCACATCGGGCAAGGCCCCGGGGCCCATTAAGTAGTGGGTTTAAAACCCATGGTACTCACAATGCCCCCCTTTTTCCCAATTGGAATTTTGTGCTTTTCCAGTTAGGGAAAATACTATAAATGTTGAATGTGGAGAGTTGAATGTGAGGAGGCGACGCTCCACCCAGCGCAGGGAAATTCATAATACATATAATGAGTATCTTTGTTCGGGCGGCATTTAATGCGCCTGTCAACGCCTTACCCCTATAAATAAAAAGGTATGGTTTCTTCCGAAGCTTCTCGATTTTTGTGATTTCGCTTTTCGCTTCTTCCGTCGAACTTCCGTTTCAAAGGAGCTCATCCGAGACTCGACTCTTCGACGACTTTCGCTTTTTGGTGAGAGGGTTTGTCTCAAACCTCTTTTGTCGTTGGTTGGTTTGGGTGTTTTGGGGGTCATCTCATTAGGTTCAATGTAAGATTTTTACTTCAAGGCTTCTTAGGCTTTGTCATCAGTGGGATGTAAAACCCTAGGGGGATTTCTTTATCTTCCTAGGGTTTCGCTTCCGTTCGCTAATGGCCTCAAACCGACCTCTCATGTCCTTTTTTTTTTGTTTATTTGTCCTGTAGAGAATGCATGAGGTTACGAAGAGGTTTCCACACGGCCGGAGTCAAAGGGGGACTCCTCAGAAACGCTCTACCGCGCGCCCAGTTACCGCTATGTCTATAGTGAACCGAGGTTGTATAGCCAAAAATTCCTAACAACAACTGGGCCTGAGATATCGACCACCCGGCTACCTCAACTGTAGGGGAGGCAGACAACGCCATCTACTTTACCCGAGAGCGATTCGCTACAAGGCTTCACTTCCCCGTCCCATCGTTGGTGAAGCAATTTCTACACTTCACCCAGGCGCCTCCTACACTCATACACCCAAATGTTTTTCGAATTTAACTACAAGCAGGCTGTCAATCCCCTCTACCAACCGGACATCCTTCGCCGTGGTGGAGATTTGTTTTATTTTACACCTCAGCTTAGGGGATTGAGGGCCAATTGCCTATGTCGCCCACAATCCCGGCCAACAATTTAGAACCCAAGTTCCTCGACTTCTAAAACCGGAGGCAAAGGGGTCAGACGTTAAAAAGCCCGAGCACGTGACGCCCGGCTCTCAGTATTTCCTTTTGATATGAATCACTCCATCTCTGCTCTACATGTCCTGCTTTGTAGTTTTGATGTAGCTTTTATAATTTGTCTAGGCATTCTTTCTATTTACACGCCTTTGTTTTCTTAACATCTGTAGGTAAGCGCAGTAAAGCTGTACTTCACTTGATGAGTGTAAACTCCATCTATTTTTAATCCATTTTTTCGTATGTTTTTAGTCGCTTTAAGATCTATTTTTATGCCAAAATACGGAATATTCATCAACTTTTGTGTTTTGCGTGCAATTATTGAAAATGGGAAAATCTCAATAGAAAAGAAGCAAAGAGGACAGCAGAGGTCCGTGTGGTCGAGACACACTTTATATGTTGCAACACAAAATCTGGGCAGCTAAAGGAAATATGTCGCAACTAAAGAACTAAATGTCACAACAAAGCTCAGACATAACTCAAGGCTGAAAAGAGCTTTCTAGGTCACGGCCATAAAGTTTTCTGTCGTGACAAAACTTGAAGAAAATTTTGAAGAAAGTTGTCGCGACAACCCTGAAATCTGTCACAACATACTTAAGGTAAATGGTGAAGGAATTGTGTCGTGACATTATGTCCTATGTCGCAACATAAAAGCTAAAGACTAATGGATGAACTCGGCTGTACAAGACACATTGCCGCAATACAAAAATATCAAGAAGGCAACGTAAGTCGGCCTAAGACAAGGTTTACAGCCGCAAGTTTCAACATCAAGCCAACCTGCTGGAAGAACTCAAGGTCGCAACTTAACAAATAATTCACAACCAAGATAAACACAACTGCCGCGACAGTTATATCATCGCTACAGACAAAACATGAAGGAGGAATTCCTATCGCAACAAGATTTAAGAGCAACACAAGAAGAATGGCTAATAAAGAAATTCTTGTTACGACATAATCAAGAGTTGAAGGCAAAACTTGTGTCACACAAAGAAGCTTCGCCGTGGACAATCAAAGCTTAAGGAATGATAAAATTATGTCGCTGCATAAAGAAAAGTAGTTGCTTAAAAAAATCAAGACTCGAGAATGGCTGTTAGTAATTGTGTCAGAACACATAATTCTATGTCACACAAACAAATTTCAACAAGCTACAAGAACCAGAGAAGAAAAATATGTCGAGACCAAAGAGTTTCCTTGTCGCTACAGGAAAATTGCTACGACTTGTTAAACTCGCCGCTGACACAGAGTTTCCAAGCTCCGAAAATGGGAATTATTTGTCGCGACAAGGAATATTATGTCGACAAACTCTAGCGCATCAGACATGAGAAGCCGGGTACAAACATACTTGGTGTCGTGACAAGAATCAAGATTCTGCTGGATGAAGAATTATGTCACGACATTATCAAAATATGTCACGACACAATCCAAGAGCAAGCCCAAAAACAAGCCTCCACATGTGTAATACAAGAAGCTACTTATGTAGGCAAAAATGATTAAAGATCGAAAAGCCTGTCTCGATTTACCCTTTTATGCCGTGACAAAAGAGCATCTCAATTGGGCCAGACTAGGAACTAATAAATCAATTATCAAGTGAGGCCCACATTGGAAAGCATATAAATACAATTATCTAGGCAATGTGCGTAGCGCGACTTCGTGATTTCTGTAGTGGCTGAAAACTCAGACTTTTTTTTTTTTTTCCATTTTAGTAGATTTAGTTCAAAGATAGTTTTATTTTGTTAGTTTTCCTTAATTTTCGGATTTGGGTATTATATCAAGTACCTTCCGCCGATATTTCTTTATAAATTCTTTTCTTTTATTTATCGTTTAATTTAAATTAATGATGGAAAAATTTACTGAGTTCATTTATTTCAGCTTTGTCATGATTTGAATTTTCCTAATCGCTTAGTCGATCCGACAACCGCTTGAAAAGTTGAGCCATTAGAAATGGGTCAGCTGATGATAGTCATTTTATGCATAAGATGGAGGAAAGTTTTAATTAGAATTCTTGAATTTATTTGATCGGGTATTTATGAGTAAATTTACTTGCCTTAGTACTAGTACCGTGGTACCTAATGTAAGGTACCATATCTCACTCCGATTTTCGAAGGCCCTCCGAGTGACATAGAGATGGAGAACTTAAGAGTGTAGAGAGCACTCTCAGGGGTATGGTAGACTAATACTAAGGAAACTAATGAACTTTAGCTGATTACTCGACAGATCACCAACTCACTTATAAGTCGAGATAGGTCAATGAAGCTTATCCGTTTAATCACTCAAAAGGTCTCTCCTCCTCTTCTCGATGAATTGATTCTTTATCTCCAAAAGGTTAGCTAAGATCTTAATCAAGGAGATGGAAATTTTCATCGATGTGTAGATGAGGTGTCAATCAAATTGGGAAGGCTTGCAATATCCTCGGTCTATGTGCGCAATTCTTAGTCCTAAGAATCAGTATTAGTACCGAAAGGAAAATACTTAAATCTTTATAAAGAGGTTATATTACAAGTAACTAATTAGAATCATGTGTCTCATAAATGAATATGAACCTCTAATCGCTGAAAAGTATGAGGTTAAGGGAGAAATCCAAACTATACTACCTGCATCTTTGACAAATCTCGCCTTCCAATCGATGGTCACTATGAATCTAAATGATGTGTTAAATTGATTTATTATTAATTTATCCATGTCTAGTTTTGTCTCACTCAATGAATCCTCAACCCCCATTTTATTAAACTTTACGCTTGTATATTTAAGATTTCAGTCTAGGACTACATTTAAGTCCTCTTGTCATCATATCAATGGAGTTCAAATAGTGTAATGATTCCTTTAGTAAATAAGTAATTAGTCTGACTTATCATCTTCTCGTAGGAACGATATCTCGGACTTTAAATATCCACTTTTATTATTACTTGTACGAATCTGGTGCACTTGTAGTGATTTAGGACGACAAACACACAAATTCTAAATAAGTCATTTTCAAAAGAAAGAACAATCTCCATCTTTTTCATACACATGAGAAATGGTCTTGACAAGTTGGGCGTTTGTTACTATGGATTGAAAGTTCTTATGTGGCAAGCATTCAGAAGATTGCATATACTGATCATATCATATGCTTAGGTTTTAAATAGTTTTGGCGTCATGTCGGATTAGATAATGTCCTTTGCAGCAATGTCATAAATTTGTATATATCATTTGGTCTTATCACTAGTCAAACTAGGTGGAGAAGATTAGACTGTGACAGCTTCGTCGCTTAAGATAACAAAGAGGGAGCGTAACCACGAGCCTTTCATCTATGAAGAATCTACAGGAGTCGCTCTTCAATCATTTCCCATACATAGTGCATGTTCTTCTCCGTCTGCTACCCGTCGAGCTTGTGAAGGGCGAGCACTGCCCTCACCCGATCTAAAGCTAATATCGAGGAGCTCTTCACAGTTTTAATCAGCCCGTAACCCTTGTTCAGCCGGACTACCTACCCTTGTCCGCATAAGATCCCAAGCCTGCCCAATTACCTTTGGTCGAGCGAGATTCTCAACCCCGCCCTGCTGAAGAAGAAAAAGAAGACCGGGGCAGATTAAGGTTGGGTGCGCGAATGAAGGGTTTACGGATCGGACTGACCCGACAGCCAATGTAGCCTGGTGAAGAAAGGAGGTTGAAATGTCTAGCCCGCCTAATCGGATTTTCGCAGACACAAACGTGCCGCCGTTGCTCGTGGGAGGTTACTCCTAGGCTCCGAGGATCCGTAATGGAAAATGCTTTAAATACCGTCCCATCGAGGAGGTTCGATTAACCGGGCAAGGATTTCTGTGGGATTCTCCAAACGAGCTCTTAGTGCCCCGGAGGCTTTGAGGGTGACTCGGGCGTATCCAAGGAGGCTTCAGCGCCGCTAGAGGACGAGTTCAACCAAGAGCCTTCCCTTGATGACGGCTTCCATGCGTAAGCAGGCGGCCACAGAGGCCACGACCTAGCCTCACGCTTTTAAATCCTGAGGACAAGGCCGCCCGATTGCGCCGATACTCGCCGTATGTCAAGCCGCCGGAGTGGAGCTATCCGGCCAGGACGCCACTAGCACTGATCAAAGAGCCGTCGCTGCTCATCAGAAATGCAACCCTTTCGAGCAAGAGGATTCTACATGCACACGCGCGACCCTACCTCACATCTTCCGCCCCTGGTGGCTTGTTTTAAGGAGAGTACTCCATCCCTTCCTGCTACTTGGATAAGGGGTCTTATCACTGCAGCGGCAGTAAGACGCAGATGTATATCCGCAGAATCACGACTTCAATGACTACTGAGCTAAGATGGGTCCGACCTCTAATGCTTCGAGCATGATTTTCAGACAGATTGCTAATGCCACTTAATAATGTCACACTACCGCTCGAACATGGCTCACCACCATAGGAGCCTGTGTTAGGGTCGAGGACAATCGAGGCTATGACTCTATGTCGGGTCTCCACATTTCCAAGCACCGAGTCTCTAGAAGAATCCCTAAGCAAGGTCAAGTCCCGGTTCAAACATCGGGAATTCCAGAGCCAAGGAGGGCACGGAGAAGACCGCAGGTGCAGAGAAAGAGAGAGACGAGGCTAAGGAGGAAGCTCAAATTGCTAGACTCACTGCCGTCGCAACAGGCGATGCAAAGGCAAAGGAGGAGGGTGACCTAGTTAGGGTCCAAGATGCTCTAGAGGCTACCGACGGCCAGTGCGGTAGCTTTATGAGGTCAAGCGCATAGCCAAGGCCGAGGTCGCCGCCCAAAGGTCGAAGCAAGGCACGCCTCCCGTCGAGATCGGGCGCCTAAGGACAAGATACCCTCCCTCCACTCCCAAGCCAGAACAGACAAGGAGGCTATTGAGGAGGATTACCAAGGCTCTCAGTTACTTTTGCCTACACCTGGTGTTTGTGCTTTCAAACACAACATCCGTGAGACCAAACTGCAGGTTCCGTATGGTATGCCCGTCTCTTTCGACTAGTTGTCGCTTGAGTTCTTTGAGAGCCCCAGGTGCCCCCTAGTCCCGATGGCTACTAAGGACATAGCAAATGTGAGGCACGCCTGCGTGGCAGTCAGGAGAATGCTTCCGCCGTGGACCGTAGCCATTCCAATCCTCTTTTTCTTTTTCTTTCTTTTCAAATTTATGTAAGGGGCCCCGCTTGCCACTTATAACATATTTTTCAGAATCATAGATCGCCACGGCTTATTTAATGAATTATGATTTCTGGTACTCTTATGCATTGAACTTTTATTATTTCTCGTGCTTTTTACGAATATTGGCTAGGATAGTTAATTTCTTTAAAGAGCCAAAAGGTTGGCTCTTTGAAAGTGTCAACAGGTTAGAGCCACAAGTCCGGTCTTATGAAAGTGCCAGTAGGTTTAGAGCCACAAGTCTAGTCTTATACAAGTGTCGTGAGGCTTAGAGCCAAGGTCCGGGTCTTGCGAGTGTCGCAGGCTTAGTCACAGTTCAGTCTTAAGGAAGTTCTAGCTAGAAGCCAAAGCCACAGTCCGTTCCATGAAAGTGCCAACAAGCTTAAAGCCACGAGGCTAGCTCTCTGAAAGTGTCAGTAGGCTTAGAGTCACAAGTCTGGTCTTATGAAAGGAGGCAGTTGCAAATATTGAGAGGAAATATTCTAAAGAAAACTTTATTGATAATACCTCTTAACATGCATATCATTCCACATTCTGGGAACCGTCTAGTTTATTTAACGGTATGACCTCGACCGCCTCACTCATATGTAATCTATGTATATCCTTCCCAATTTGGTTGAAATTTACCGACGATGTGGTTAGCCAGGTTCTTAAAGACCTTCAAGACTAGATCCCCGCCCGTAATGCATGCGCTTTTATATGCATGTTGCATAAGTTCATCATCCTTTCATAGTAAGATGCTATACGTGATAACTACGTTCCTGTGAGCTCGCTCATTATATCTAGGTCCTCGAGATGGCTCAAAGATTAGCCATTCCAAGAACCTCGCTCGGTTGGCATCCCAATTTATGTGGAATAATGGCCTCCATACCATAGGTGAGGGCAAATGGTGACACCCCATTCGGCTTCCGGCTAGTTGTTCTATAGCCCCAAAGGACTCCCGGTAGCTCGTCCACTCATTTTCCCTTAGCCAAATGCAAACGCTTTTTCAAAGCCGTCAAGATAGTTTTGTTGGAAGTTTTCGTCTGGCCATTGCTCTATTGGTATCGCAGGTTGAGTAATAAGTTTGATTTTCAACCATAGCGTAAGTTTCTATATACTTTGTCAAACTATGGGCCATATTATCGCTATGATCGACGAGGTATTCGACCGATGCACAATATTCTTCCACACAACCAAGTGACGCCCTTGTTCTTTGATGAAGGCGAAGGCTTCGCTCGTCCATTTACAAAGTAGTCCGTGGCAACCAACAATAGCTTTTTCTCGAGTCAAGCAGAGCTGGTCCAACTATATCAATTCCCCACTAGGGCAAAGGCCAAGGGCTCGTGATGGTGGCTAGGTCTCGAAGCAAGAATCCTCGATACGGAGTTTGTCGTTAAGTAACGATCGCATTCTTAACATAGGTGGTCAGATCCGCTCATGGTTGGCCAATAATACCCTTGTGCATAGGCCTTGTGAGCTAAAGTTTTGCCAATGGTTTCCAAGATACCCTCATGAAGTTCTCGCTAGTATATATTAATTCTACCGAGCAAAGAGACACTTAAGATACGACTCGTCTAGAGACCGCTTGTATAATTGTTCGTTTACCAAGGAAAATCATGCCGCTTGGACCTGGACCTTATGGGCTTTTACTCTATTATTCGACAGTTTTCCCAAACTCGGATAATGCAATATAGGAGTCAGCCAAGAAGGGTCTATTTTATCTATCTGACTTACTCGATCCGTTGTAATAGAAGATGTCGACTGGTAGTAGATTGGGAGAAATATAGTTTCTTTGATTGGAACGGACGCAGCCACTGCTGCCAATGCGCCACCCGTCAGGAGTCCCTCGATATGCTCAGCTTCCAATAGCAAAACCCCTAGTCATCGTCACCGTGCTCATACCCGGCCATATGCGTCGGTTCTCGAAGCCGTATTCTCCGCGACCGTCCTACTACCGCCAAGAGTCACTATGCATGAGGAGTTTCTAATGATACTAATTGAACGAGATCGATTCGCCAGGATTGCTTCATAATTACAATCTCATTATTGGACGTAGGGAAAGTCTAGTAGTATGGCTTGCTCTACCCTTTCCCCAATTGGCGCTTTTAGTTACTAGCCGACTCACCCTGTTTCATGAGGTCTGGCCCACATTAAGGATCCACCAACCATTGTTATCCTAGACCACATTCGGCTGGAGTAGTTCTGCTAGAAAATCTGTCAATACTTGTCCCTTTAATGCCAAGCAAGGTTTATACTGAGTACCAAACTCACTTAGCCCAATCACCACCCAAGCATTCTCCCTCGACAGTCGGTTTCTGTATAGTGTTTCGCAGAGGGAGATTGGTTAGCAGGACGATCAAGTGTGCTTAAAAGTAGGGGCGAAGCTTCTTGGCTACCACATGGAGGGCCAATGCCGCTTGTTCTAGACGGGTATACCGAGTTTCTGCTTCTGACAGGGATTTGCTTATGAAGAATATCAGCCTCTGTTTTCGATTTTTGTCTTCTTTGAACAAAGTCATGCTTTTTATCGAGACTTCGATACCAAGTAGGTAAAGATAAAGTGTATCTCCCGCCTTGGGCAGCCAGATTGGTGGTTTGGTAAGATACTATTTTGATAGTTATGAGTGCGGTTGGAAATGTCGTGATATATCGTCGACATTTTCTGCTCGCCATCCCCGACATGATGTCACAGATACGATAGTTCCGAAGAAGGAAAATCGGCCAAAATCGCGTCAATATATCGGTAATATATTGGGACTGCATCGACATACGGCGATACTTTCGACCAAGCCAACGTAGTGTGTCATCGCACAAAATTACACATTTTAGGCTTATTTCACAATCATTATTCACGATATATCACCGATATTTCTAAAAAAATTGGTGATAAGCATGGTGTGTCAAAGGAACCAAATTTCAAAGAGAATCATAATAAATCGTGGACGCCCCAAATTTACGGTCCGTTAACTACAACACCTCAAGGAAACCTCGTGTGTCTCATATCATAAAACCTTCACACATGAGTAAATGGCCACGTCGCCCCATACATCCATACTACAAAAATATAATCAACTATATTACCATAATTTCAAGAGTTAATTACATTCTATACAAACATATATCAAAAATTAATCATTCTATCACATGCTCTTGGCTGTAATCATAGAACAAATGCTGGCTTAGTGAGACGAGGATGGGATACTTCGGTCATTCGCACTGAAAAGTGGGGATCCCACTACTGGCAAGAGCAGCTCAAGAGCTGAATTATCCTCATGGGTTACTTCCGCCACCTAAGTGCAATGCAATGTATAAAACTAAATATCTAAGCAAAACATATATGTTCCTACCAAATGTCTACGAAATGGATGAGAGAATGTGACTCACCCTTTCCCTTCCTCGAGCCCTCACCGACTCTCACGCATGCCCAAGCCAAGTGAGAGAAACACTACTTTCAAACAAAAAGGTTTTTGTTCTGAAACATAATACCGAGTTCTCAGAAATCTATCGACAACCCTCCGAGGTGAATTCAATGGATAATCCTCCACAAAACAAATATGGGTCTTCCTCCGAGATGAACTATTGGATAACTCTACAAGGTAATTCTTCGAAAAATCTTCCTTTGAAATCCATTTAGCAACCACGTTTTTCATGTCATGCACTCACACCTATTATTCTAGGTTATCCCAGTGCATATGAAATGCAATATGCCATTTCACAACAATTCATGTTAATATATTAAGCATGCATATACTAACAGAATTTATCCACAATCATCATGTTATTCATTCATAACAATAACATAAATTAGCTCACATGGGCTAATAAACAATCCGGCAGCCCATCTTGGAACTACCCTAAAGCATCACACAACAACACAACATGTTATTCAAATATAGCAATAACATATCAAGACACAAGCAACTCATATTGTACCCACTGGCCGCTCGGACTGCCCAAACCACCTAGGGATTTCGCCACTTGGTCCAAATCTTTTGGAACCGAAAACACGACCATTCCGGCCCCCGAACATCCCTAACCATTAACAAGGTCCTTAAACAAGGACTAAACCAAGTAGGAGAAAACCCCTACCTCCCGGAGTTGTCGAAACTCCATAAAATCGACCACGCCGTAGTTCTTGCAAAATGTAATCAACTTTTCCTCTTTGTCTCGTTAAACCCGTCAAGGTCTGATCGCTTAGTAAATCTAGAGAGAAGTGAAGCCTCACTCTAGAATTTTCCTTCTTCCTCTTTCTTTTCTCTCTCTATTTTCCCTCTCTCTTCCCCCATCCAATCCGGTTGGGTCAAGTTGGGTCGAGAGAATTGTCTTCTCACTTGCCACATGTCACCCTCTTAGTGGCTACCTTGGATTACACCCATCCCTTATCCATCTACCATGGATTTCCTTCAACCTGCACACTTGGTGCAAAACATAAATTTTCAACCATGTTCTGATCATCCCCTGTCCTCCACAAGAATATTTCTGGAATCTTGACTGAAGCTGGGCTTTCCACAGAGTCCAAGAACACCCAAACTGAGTTCGACAGCAAGTACGCCTTTCATTCAAACCGGTCAATTTACTTCCAGCTTCATTTACACTGAAAACAGTATGTGATACCCGATTTCAGGGGTCTTAATCCATAATTTGACACTAGTTCTTTGCACTCATTTGAAGATACGGTTCTTAGGGTTCTTCTCCAACTGGAATCACCCAAATCAAATCACCGAAACTCAAGATATATCCTAAACAACCGGGACTACTCAGTTTTCAAACATAACCAGACATAGTTCCCCTTTGAATGCATTTCTGAGTCCAAATGGGTCGGAATTTAATTAGACCTATTTCAAGGAAATATGGTCTCCTATCAGTCTAGTCTATCTAGCACCAAAATCACTCAATTGATATGATGACTGCTATGGCCAAACACAAATACATGGAGTCTCAAAACATAACAGAAACCCGCCTCGAACATACCACTTCAACGTAATTTCTCTCGAGTTCTAAGGGGTCAATTTGGATTAACCTATTTCAAGGAGATATGTTCTCCTATCAATCTAGTTTATCTAGCAATTTGAATCACTAATTCGGATGAGTGATGGTTAAATTATGGCCAAAATATAGTCATGGGGTCGAAGAGAAAAACTGGATAACATCTCCCTTGGACACACACATGCCCTTAGACAGAAATTAACCCGAGTAGGAGAAAAACCCTACCTCAAATAGCATGATTTCCTGGGACACCACCTTTTCTCGGTTTTCATGAAAACCTGAACCTTGGACCTTGGCAGAATCTTGTGATTCTGGTACCCACGCATAGCCCTCGTCACAGAATCGCCTTAACTCTGGACGCCGAAGTTCGAATCGAAATTCGCGGAATCGGGGCTATTATAGAGAAGCTTAGCCTCTTTCTCTCTCTCTCTCTCTCTCTCTATTTGGCTTGGTCTTGACCAAAATGCAGAGTTTTTTGGCCATGTTAGATATTTTAGATATTTATAATGTGGGACACATGGCTCACGCCGCGCCATATGTCACAATTCTTTCTGCCTTCTCATCTCGAAACAATTTATTTCACATTCCGCTTTGGGCCCATCTATCTAAATGGGACATTCTTTAAATATTTGACATTTTTCAGGATTTTTCTAAAATTCTTGTTTTTGGGGTCTACTCGACGCTCATCGCTTCGAAATTCGTGAAAATCCGACTTACCTAATCAAATGAAATTCGACAGTAACTAGATTTCATGAGACGAATCCAATATTTAAATCCGCTTTCGCCATCCGAGATCTAGAAAATTTCAGATTTTCTATGGCAAATTATCGTTTTGCCTTTTTTCAAAAAAATTGCATTTTCACCCCTTAACATAATTCTCATGAACTGCTTTCAAATTTCTTTGTACTCAACACATTATTATGAACATTTTTATTTTCGTGGCTTGTTTTTCAAAATTATGCCATTTATTTGACTGCTTCCAAATAAATACATTAACTGATCGAAAACGAAATTTATTATTCTTGGAAATTCTAAATTCAGGGTCTTACAATTCACCCCTCCTTATAAAAATTTCATCCTCAAAATTTAAATATCATACCTGACTAAACAGTGTGGATACCGAGAGTCCCCAGATCTCCGATCTTCACGCTCCATTGCCGTTTCGTCGTGATTCTCCACAAAGACCTTCAATCGAAGGAATCACTTTGTTCCAAGAACCCGATCCTTCGATCAACAATCCGAACCGTCTTTCTTCATAAGTCAAGTCTTCTTTCAATTCAATTGGTTGATCTCTCAACACATGTGAAGGATTTGCTATATACTGCTGTGAAACATGAAAGACATCATAGCCTGCCAATCTGCGGGTAACCTCAACCGATACGCTACCTCCCCAATTCTTTCCACAATCTCATAAGGTCCCATATAGCGGGGATTTAACTTCCCATTCTTTCTGAATCGCAACACCCCTTTCCAGGGGATATCCTCATAAATACCTTATCCCCCACCTGAATTTCCAATTCTCTCCTTCGATTATCAACATAACTTTTCTGTCGATCTTGTGCTATCTTTAATCTATCCCTGATAACCTTAACATTATTCGTCGTGACTTAACAATTTCCTGACCTAACAATTTTCTCTCACCTACCTTATCCCAACATAATGGAGTCCTACACTTCCTTCCATATAAGGCCTCGTAAGGCGCCATTTCAATGCTTGATTGATAACTATTGTCGTAGTGCAAACCCATTAATGGTAGATATCCCAACTTCCTTTAAACTCAACACATAAGCCCCGAAAGATATCTTCCAATGTCAGATGGTTCTTTCAGATTGGCCATCCATATGAGGATGGAAAGCCATACTGAAATGTAACCTAGTACCCAGCCTCTCGTAAGTCGAATCGTGAAGTAAACCGTGGATCTGTCTCGATACTATCGCATAGCCGGCCTACCGTGAAGTCGCATAACTTCTTTCTTACATACAACTCTACAACTTCTCAACTAAGTCACTATTTTTCATAGGTAGGAAATGGGCTGATTTCGTCAATCTATGAACAATCACCCATATCGCCAGCCATAACTACTCGCAATCGCTACAGCCCCTACCACAAAATCCACGTGATTTTCTCCCATTTCCACTAAGGGATCGGAAGAGATCAGAAGAGCCCCGCAGGTCTTGATCAAATTTCGACTTGCCGACAAATGAGACACAGGAAACAAACTCTCGCAACATCTTTTCATACCCTTCACGTAGTGCCTCAAGGTATGATACATTTGTTTTCCGACGTATCGTATACGAAGAAGAGTGAGCTCTTCCATAATTTCGTTCTTTAATCCTCCTCCATCCGGTACGCACAACCTGTGACCCATAATCAATGTACCATCTCGCTCATACCGAAAATCCTCTGGCCACCCACTCGCTTCCCCTTTTGAACTTAATCACGGTCGAATCTTGAGTCTATATCTCCCTTATCCTATATATCAGTACCGAACGAACATGAAATGTAGCTAGTAAAGCTCCATTATCTGTCAACTCTAGTCTCACACCTAAAGACCTCAATTTCACAAGTCTAGGGAGGTATACAGCCTTTAAGTGAGATATGGAACCCGTAGATTTCCTACTGAGAGCATCAACTACCATTAGCCTTCCCAAGATGGTACTCACAGTGCACTCATAACTCTTAATGAGCTCAACCCATCTCCTCTGTCTCATATTTAACTCCTTCTGTGTGAATAAATATTGGGTGTGCTCTCCAGATCTCGTAAAATTCTGCATGGAACCCCATATAAGTAATGCCTCCATATCCGTAGAGCAAAGACTCACAAAGAATCCAATCCCCAGTCGTGCCTATAATTCGCTCATGCTTCTTCAATTGTCTCAAGCACAGTGCTATCACATTTTCATGTTGCATTAACACACACCCAAGCCCCGCCTGTAAGCATCACAATACAATCAGATATCCATCCGCCTCAATCGAAGTGTAAGAACCGGGCAAAGCTTTAATTTCTCGCTTTAGTTCAATGCTTTGCCGACATGCCTCTCAATTATACAAACTTTTCCTCTTTCCTCACAATTTAGCCAAAGGAGCCGCTAACTTCGAAAACCCTTCAACAAATTTTCCATAGTACCCCGCCATAATCCCGTAAAACCCATATCTCTATCACATCCGTAGGTGGCTCTATCAATTGCCTCACCTTTGAGGATCAACAAACCCCTCCGCCGAAATCACATTGTCTGGTAAAGGCAACATTGTCTAATTAGAACCGGCATTTTACCGAATTTGGCATACAACCGATTTTCTCCTCATAACTGGGAAACAACTCTCGATGCCTCACTCTTATCGTCACAGATCAAAATGTCATCAATGAATACTATAAATAAACTGATCTAAATAAGAATGAAAGATCCTATCTCATAAGATCCATAAAAGCAATCGGGGCATTAGTTACCCGTGGCATGACTAAGAACTCGTAATGGACATACCGTGTTCTAAAAAGTCGCCTTGGGAACATCCCCTAATCGATCTAATTGATGGTAACCTCGACTTCACATATCATTGAAAATACCCTCACTCCTTGTAATTGATCAAAAGATCATCAATCCGGTAGAAGCGGTATTGATTTCGTGATTGTCACTTTATTCAACTCTCCTCAGAATCAATACACAATCTCTTAACTCCATCCTTTTTCTTCACAAATAGAACGTATTCCCAAGGCGAAGTACTGGCCCGACAAAACCTCTACTCACAAGCTCCTTGATGAGCTTAAAGTCATCTATTTTTAGTCCATTTTCCTCGTTCTATTTTCATCTAGAAATGAATAATTAATATACGTAAATATGAAGAAACTCACCAAATTGTTATTAGCAGAAGAGAGAAAGAAAGTAGAAAATACAGCAATGGGTGGAAGAAAATAATGGCAGAAAGGTAATGAAAAGAACCGGTCGATTCATTGATGCAAAGCTGGGTTTATTAATGGGGCCAAATTCCGAGGTCGCGGACACCAAAAGAATTAGCGAATTTGATGCGTGTCGCGGCGTTAGTACCGTATCAACAAACATGGGTAATCGTGAGCTAAGAGAACGACGTCAAGGATAAAGATTTCGAAAGTACAAATGGGCTTGATGTCGTGATTTAGATAAGAGGGTCGCGACAACGTAAAACACCTTTAAGCTATGAGAGGTGTGGGATCGAAGCCACGGAATCCTAAGTCATGTCGCTGACATCGATGATGTCACGACAAGAGGCTGAAGTCACGGCATCAAGAACCACAAGAGAAGATCGTAGTTACGCTGATGTCGGATGAGATCGGTCGCTGACACCGCACTCGCCGCCAGAAGTTTTCATGAAGTGATGTCACGACAACAAATAAGTCGCCGGCGATCGGGAACGCATCAGATCAATGATGCGTATTTGAAGAGATGTCGCCGTATTAACATATTGATGTCGCGACAACATGAGCAACTAGTTGAAACCTATGGTTCTTTTAGATGATGTCGCGACAAGATATCGACGTCGCGACATCCAAGACATCGGAAGAAGATCGCAGATGATTTTTCAGCCGAGGTCGCGACGAGATATCGACGTCGCGACATCAGGAGAGAACAATTGAAACCTGCCAAGACGTGAGAAGATGTCGCGACAAGATAGTGATGTCGCGACACCAAGAATGACTAAATCAAGGCTACATAGAGTAAACTGAAGTCGCGACGTGGGATCGATGTCGCGACCTCGATGATGTCACGACAAGTAAACTGGAGTCGCGACTTGAACAGTGACTTGGGCCTGGATACTCAAAAATCCACAACAAAGTTACATCGATTAGGCCAAACCGAAAACCCTATAAATACGCAGTTTATCCGCATTTTCATTCAAGCAGCCAGCGCTACGCATTTAGAGGTCCTGATAGCCAAAGCTCATTTTCTTTCTTTATTTTTTCTTCTTTTATTTTTCTCTCTTAATTTTTCATTTCACAAGCTTTAGAGCGTATCATGCTCGTGATTTTTATTTTTTTCGTTGTATTTCCTCGAACTGGATGTTATCGCTTGAGCCAAGCCGTAATGCGTCATCTGCTTAATTTTTCAAATTACACCAAATGTTTCAGTTCGCATAAATTGAATTCGATTGTTTAGCTTTCAATTAAAATATTCTTATGATCAGAGGAATGTTGTATCGTGTAATTCGTAATTGGAGGAATCCAAATTTTCCATTAAGTGAACGTTATAGTCGGACTTATCTTTCTCGTAGTTTTTCGCAGAATTGTTAATTTCGCCAATAAATTTACTTCCGGCTTCGGGTTTATTTTCTGATCCGGTTTGTCGCTTCTTATAAATTGCTAAGATTCAAGGCCATTGCCTGACATTTCAAGGAGGTCCTCTCGAGTGACACAGGTACACATTCCCGGTGAGTAATACATTTCTTATCATGTATATTAACCTGCTATTAGGGATCCTTAAGCTTTGTAAGTTCACTTAGATAAATCCTCTTCTCACTTGAAATCAAGAACGAGTTGAATGAGTTATCTATTTAAACAAGCAAAGAGTTCACCTCAATCTCTGATATGGGGCTAACTCGCAGCAGCCGAGATCTAATCAAGGAAAGGTTGATCTATTCTAATTTCAAGGAGGAGCAATCCGAAGTCAGATATCCTCGGCTGACCGATAACTCGAAGCTAAGGTTTACAGTCCATAAAAGGGGTATGAAGTATTGCAAAAGAAAAATACCCAGATTAAGGAAGTCCTCTTAAAAGTAGTTATCTAATTCCCTGTATTCGAGAGAATCAGGTCATAAATTAGATAATGAAATGTGGAGTGTGGAGAGATCCAAATTTGCACTACAACGCCTGGATGATTTTGAAACTGAGTTAATCAAGAAATTTTATTAGGAGTAACTACAGGAATCGATAGTTCACTATAACTCGTTTATTAATGTGTCTTCTCGAGATAACCGCTCAAAGATTCGCCTCTATTAGAAATTCATTATTCTTTATTCTTATTCTTTCAAGATGACGGATAGTTCATTTATTTTCTTTGTTCGCTTAATTTTTCCAAGACCTTAATGTCGATCCTATTATTATTTTGTGGTCCAAATAGTATGGAAATTGAGTAGTCGTGGTAGTTGATTTAAAATTCTTGAGATCTCTCATGGGATCGATATCTCGACTTAAATCCATTTTATTACTATTTAATTGCACTTGCACATCGACTAAAACCAACTTTAAAAAAAAAAAGAAAAAATGATTTGACTCTAAGAGATTGGTGGTTTATACATGCTTGGGTCTCAACAAGTTTTATTATACTGCTTGTTTGGGATTAGATAATAGTCCTTGGTAATAGTGTCATAAATTTGTACATGTGTTTTGTCCCACAACCTCCTCCATCTGTACTTTCAATTCTTTCAACTCTAAAGCGAGTCATCCTATAAGGTGCCCCGAGATTGGCTGTGTCCTATGGGCCAATCTAATCAAAATCAATCTTCTATCTCTGGAGGCATACTTGGAAGATCCTCCTCGAAATACATCCGAAAATACCCTTCGACTACCGAATATCTTCCAATCGACTACCACTATCTCACCTCAACCCAAAAGATAAGCTTAGGTACCCCTGATATGACTAAAGGAGCATCTTACTAGCCTTCTCATAGTCGCATATAATATCAAGTAGGTAGCATTCAGAACCCATAAAACACAACCTCCTCGTCTCCTAGTTCATAGAACCTAACTCCTTTTCTATAACAATCCACTCAGAGTATTTATTGTCTAGATAGCCAATCCATGCCTAATATAACAACAAAGTCATGGATGTCTAATAATATCAAGTCTGCCAGAAACTCCTGGCCTCCAATAATCACCCTACTATCCAAATAAACACTCTCTGCTATCCGTGAATCCCCTGTAGGAAGAGATACCATTATGGTGTAGTCTATAGGCTGGGACTCCACATTAACCTTTGAAATAAACCCCATAGAAATAAAAGAATGTAGCTCCAGGGTCTATAAGAATATGAGCATCACTAGCCAAAGACTAAATCATACCGCTACAACATTGAAAGCAAGACGCGATCTTGTCGGGTACCAAGAACACTCAGTTCGGGGTCATAGGTCACCGAGGTCCTCCGGGTGGCTGACATTTACTCACTTCGCATAATTAGGTCTACCGAAAGGAGGAACCTCTACCGGTGCCCTCTCTTTGATCCAAACATCACAATTAAAATGGCCTCAGACGATGCCACTGTAGTTAACCCACTACCGAGGCTAATCGTGGGATTACCTTTGCAAAATGTCCCGACCGGTCCACACCAGAATAAACATAGATACCCCATCTCGCATTCTCTCTCGTGGAAACCTTCCACACTTAATGTGAGATAATGCCTTTGGGTCGACAGTTCCAAATGGTGGTTTTACCGAACTCGACTAGATCGCTACCGACCGCCTACCACCGCCCATTGTGGTTTTCCTTCTTGGATCTTTACCGGATCCACCCCGAGTCCAAGTAGCATCCATCTCTTCGCCCCAACCCTATGCACCCGAGGAGCTAATCCCAAACTCCCCTATCCCGATGACAAATCTTAACTAATTGGCCCATACCGAGATGAGAGACTCCACGCCCCAAAATTCTCTGACTCCTTTTCTCGCCAAATCCCATGACAAACCTCTACTTTCTCGCACCTCGTGGTCACAAAATAGAGGAACAAGTCATACTAGTTCCGAACTTTTCGTAATCATTACCAACATACCTTGCCTGCTTGAAAAATTCTTCAATTCTCTGATCTTATAGACCATAAGGTAATTTCTAGAAACTCCTCTTTTTAAACCGAGTCCGTGATTAATTCTCCGAAATCGCCTCTATACCGCTTCCACACCAATCAAGCGCTATGTCTCTCAATAGGAAACCGTAATATGTCACTATCCGGTCATCTGAGCATCCCATAACACTTAACACCTCTCACACCTGCAGCCACGAATTTCTCATGCCTTTCAGATCCCTAATTCACATAATTTTTGCCCCTAATTCTTTGGGCCTCTCAATGGACACCGCCGCTAATGGGGCCGATTTAAATGTTGTACAAAATTGGTTTTCATCTAATCAAGCAAAGATATTAACTCCCGCTGACTCCCCGAGGACGGATGGTCCGCCATGGCTAGCTTCAAGGAATGTGGAGGGAATAGAACATTAATAAACTCATCTATCTGTTCCTCAACTGGAGCAAACAACTCTACAGGAACTCTCCTCTTAGCTGGACAGCCTCGACGACGCATTTTCTGTAACATTTAAACATATCATATGTTATAAAGTTTATATGACATTTAAATTATTAAAATAACTCGTGCACCTTTAAATAAAACATTAAATCATTTTAGGACGTGGAGACTTTTCAACCCCCAAAACATTTTCAAAACCTGGCTCTGATACCACGTTGAAGGGACCCAACCCGAGTTTCCTTTTTCCTAACTCAGGGGACCCTCCCAGCACTCCTACGAATTCGAAAGCCATTTCTTTAAACATTTTAAAAGTGAACTGGGTGGAGCGAACCTGCATTTATACAAGCATTTTCCATTAAAATCTTATAAAAAAACATGGTAGGGACAAATTTTTTTTGTTTTTTAAACATTAAACCCTTTTATACGATTAAACATTTTATAGAAATCGGGGGTAGAGTTTCCTCTGCTTCTGACGTGTCCTAATTTACAACACATGTAATAAAACAATTTAATTTATCTATATCCAAATACGTGGGACATCAAGTCCAATTACAACAATTTCAAATCAAACTTAAAATCATTTTCTCAACACTATAGATATATAAACAATTTTTTCATAACCTATGGGCTCGAAAGTCGAATTACACCTAATCGCCTACGCATTCTTACCAAATAGAGGATCAGAGTTTCATAGTTCATTTTAAACATATATATATATATATATATATATATATATATATATATATATATATATATATATATATAAAGAAAGGTGCACAAGTAGTTATTTATAATAAAACTATACATTTTCAAAAGTGGTCGCCGTATGAGGCGTAGTGTCAATGTCTTGAGGATGCTAATCGCACATCGCCGCCCAAAACATTTTATAAAACATTTGGAAAAGGGTGAGCTAAAGGAGCCGTTGAGAGTACGCCATGTGAAAAACAATGTTTCCAAATATAGTTCAAATACTCATGTAAAACAATTGTATACAGATCTCATTTCCATAAACATTACTTTACTTCTTTTCCATATAGCTTCAAATACAATGTGTAAAACAATTGTATAAACATATCTTTCACAAACATTTACTTTACTTTCTTTCCATATAGTTCATATACAATGTGTAAACACTGTATCAACGTATCTTCAATATACTTTTCCTCAACTGGCCATATCCAATGAAACCCGCCTACGCTTAATCCACCGTCGGTCTACGAAAAACCCTCCGAGGAAACAGCCTTATGATCACCGATGGCCCAAAGAAACCTTCGAGCAACTCAGGCCTTTAAATACTGCACTATGGAATAAATCACATTATGCTGGTAAACTGCATTTTCACGGCATGGAAATATGCATCACTCTTCCCTTCCTCTATAAAAATTCTATCCCTTTCATGTATTCATGCACGCGTAAAGCAATTTTAATCGACTTTCCTTAACTTTATCTTTGTAACATAGGGTAACCATGGATTCAAACATTTTCATATAAACATGTATATAGAATATACATTCATAAACATTTCATTTCATATGGAAACCATAAATCATGCTTCATAAAACCATGGAAACTATAATCATTTCATATTTTCTCAACACTTGCTTTATAAAAATATGGAAACCATAATCATTTCATATTTTCTCAACAAAATTTAAAGTCAAAAAAACCACATTTCCTTTTTTTTTTCATTTGAACATTTATAACATAAATATGAAAACATATATAGTTGGTAAACATTAATATATATATATATATATATATATATATATATATATATATATATATATATATATATATATATATATATATATATATTCATAAACATTTACATTTTCCTCATCTTAAGATTTAAGCCATTTTCCTCCTTTAAAAACTTTTCACCTCCACCCTTATCCTTAATCACTTTCCTCCTACAAGTCACATTATCCATAAAACATCCATACATTAATCATGTTCAATTAAACCATTAACTATATTATACTTTCAAGCAACCCTTAAGTATTTAATCCCTTCCAATTGATTAAAATCAATTGAACTCAACCTCTTTGTTTCTCATGATTTTCTTATGCTAACTCATGGCAATTACTACCTCATACAATAGCCTACAACATGCCATGAAATGGTCATGCCAAAACCCGGCTATTCACATCGACATAACCAAGCAACCTGCACACTTGGTGCAAAACATAAATTTTCAGCCATGTTCTGATCATCCCCTGTCCTCCACAGGAATATGGATGAAATTTTGACTCAATGGGATTCCATAGAGTCCAAGAACACCCAAAACAGAGTTCGGACGAAGAAGTATGGTTTTTCATTCAAATCGGGCTTAATTTATTTCTGCTTACACCGCAAATAGTCTGATACCCAATTTCAGGGGTCTTAATCCATAATTTGACACTGGTTCTTTGCACTCATTTGAAGATACGGTTCTTAGGGTTCTTCTCCAAATTGGATCATCGAAACTCAAGATATATCCTAAACAACCGAGACTACTCGGTTTTCAAACATAACCAGAAATTGTCTGAACATAGCTCCCCTTTGAATGCATTTCTGAGTCCAAATGGGTCGGAATTTGGATAGACCTATTTCAAGGAAATATGGTCTCCTATCAATCTAGTTCATCCAGAAATTGAAATCACTCAATTTGGATGAGTGATGGCCAAGTTATGGTCAAAACACTCATGGGAGTCTCAAAACATAATAGAAAACTCGTCAACATACCCACTTTGAATGAATTTGAGTACCAAGGGGTCGAAATTTGGATTGACCTATTTTAAGGAGATATGTTCTCCTATCAGTCTAGCTATCTAGCAATTTGAATCACTCAATTCGGATGAGTGATGGTCAAGTTATGGCTAAAATACAGTCATGGGGTTGAAGAGAAAAACTGGACAACATCTCCCTTAGACACACACATGCCCTTAGACAGAAATTAACTCGAATAGGAGAAAAACCTTACCTCAAATAACGTGATTTCCCGGGACATCACCTTTTCTCGGTTCCATGAAAACCTCAACCTGACCTCGCGTAATCTTGTGATTCGTATCCACGCCAGAAATCTCATCGCGTAGATCGACTTTTAACTCTGATCGAAGTTCGACTAATGAAATTGAATCGAAGAGAGAAGCTTGGCCTCTTTTCTCTCTCTCTCTCTCTCTCTCTCTCTCTACGGTTGGTCTTAGACCAAAACGGTAACTTTTTACCATGTTAGATATTTTAGATATATATATGCGGACACGTGGCTCATGTTGCGCCACGTGTCACACTTCTTCGATTCCGTTCTCACCCCAAAACAATTTATTTCATCCTGATTTCAGTTTCATCTATCTTAAATGGATATTCTTTAAATATTTGATATTTTTCGGGATTTTTCTAAAAATCTCATTTGGGTCTTACTACGCCATCGCTTCAAATTTTGAAAATCGATTGTCTTAATCAAATGAAATTCTACCAGAATCTGTATTTCATGAGAGGAATTCAAATGTTGAAGTCCGTCAATATCCAAGATCTAGAAAATTTAAAAATTTTCTATGGCAAATTACCGTTGGCTTTTCGTAAAAATTGCACTTTCACTCCATTAACATAATTTCATTTTAACTGCTTTTACCTTCTTAGACTCAATACATTATTATGAACATTTTTTATTTTCGAGGCTTGTTTTTCGAATTATTATTCATTTGATCAGCTTTCACAATACATAATTGATCGAAAACGAAATTTACTATTCATGAAAACTGTAAATTCAAGGTCTTATAGGTTCTCTTACATATCGCCTGAGGTGTCCCGCCTTGATCAGCTTTTCCACTATAAATTTTAGGCTTCAGCACTGGTCGGTCTCATTCCCATGGTCTCTATGATAGTCGCACCGCAAGGATTTTTTCCTTTATGAGGGATTCACCTGGATCTAACAAAGCCATTTAAATCCCCAAAGAAGTCTAAATGATGGGCAATAGCCTCTCATAAGAGACGTTCAAGGGGGTAAACCACGAGGTCTCTCTCTTCTTTTGCGATTGATCACAAGACAAACTTCCAGCTTCGTTTCCGACTTTCCCTTGATTCGACGGCTATTTCCCCAAAGACTTATTTCCTCTGGTCACCGTTCATAATCATGACAAATCGGGTCGAACGAATGTTGTCCTCTAGCATCGAGTACTCCACACCACAAGATAATTCTTCCATCGCTATCGACGGCCTAAAGATATGACTAGAAGAAAGGAGATGACCCAAAGCTTCTCCTAAAGTTTCGAGGACTACGTCCATACTGTATGACTCTATTTGCTAGACGACTTGCCCGAACCTCCTTGTGAAGTCACGAATTGACTCTTCTTCCTATTTGAGAATGGTTTGTAAAGAGCTGATGTTTCTTTTTTGTCACACCGAGCAGAGATATTGTGGTATGAATGTGACCCATAAGTCGTTGAACGAAATTATTGAATAAAGGCAGAGCCAGAAACTGCTAGCGCCACTTCAAAGGCTGGCCTGAATACTTTGTGGCTAAATAATGGGTCATTACCAAATAATGGAGCATATAGTTGTAGGGGCCGCTAGTTTATCAAACATGGTGAAAGATGGAATGACAAACCTGCAAGGTGGCTCATAGTCAAGGATGTGTTGCCCTAGGGGTGAAGAGAGCATGTCATCAAGTCTCCGAATTAGGGCCGCTAACGGTGCGTAAAACATTGGTGTTACACCAAAGGCAGGATGCACAGGCGACACTAGTGGCAACATGCCTCGTGGCGCACCGGTTCCCGGTCAATTCGACCGATAATGTCTTATGCCTACCTCTCCTCGTCTCGCGAGATGCACCACTAACTGTCAGCCATATGTGGTTGGGCTAAGGCCTCTTATGCGATCAGTCCTTGTGCTTCTCGTGCATTTTTATCTACGATTTAGGACGGGGAACTCCGAGGACAAACTTCTACATCGTCTCTGGTGGTATCGACGCTTGCCAGAGCAATAGGCCCCTTTCCTTTATCGCAAGGGATCGCTATGATCGCGGGCCTTTATCTCGCACTCTATTTCCAAGATCGCAACATTTTTCAACCCGGGGCCCGCAATCGGTCATTCTCGCACAAAGAAGCGCCTACCGACTCTTCCAACTCCTTTCCATCTATCTCGCTTGCCTTCTCTTGCTTTCTCCTCCTATCCCGACTTTAACGAGGAATTTATCTGAGTGGCGATTGGTTCATCAAAAATGCTTGTCATCATGGGACGCCTCAGAGATTTAAAGTAGAACGGGGATCAACAGCCCTGTGCAGTGAAGAGCCATTAGACAATCGGCCGGGGCCAAGCCCTTGCGTGGCAAGACTTTCTGTTTGATTTCCACATATGACACCTATTGTTGTTACCTTGATCGTCTAATCTTCGGCATCAACCCGCATAATGAACCTCGCAAAAAGGGCGATCCGACGACAAGGTCCCGCCTCCGATGATTAAGTCAACAAAAATATGGAGATAAGAAGAAGAAGTCTCATATTTGGAATCAGAAAATTCCCATATCATGGGAACTCCTCCCGATTTATAGAAAATGGTCTCTAACAACCACTCCCTCTTTCTAAAGAACTCTTTTCTAGGAACAAAATTTATCTTTCCTCATCAAAGACTAATTCTTCCTTATCAAGGATTGATCTTCTTGTAAAGTAAGGGATTTGGAAACTAGGAACTCAGGATAAATACTCGCAGATTCACCTTTATCCATTCGTCTATAGCGAACTTGCCATAAGGTGAGGACTCGCCAACCAAGGGTCTTAGAACTCTAGAAGGGTCAAGCCTCGAGGCTAGCCTCAAAGGGGAACACCGACTTCATAAACCCGCATTTCCCGTCTGCAGTGCCTATCAGCCTTTAATATGGAAGGTGTGCGTGAGTCGCCCACATCGCGGCCAGAACGCCCATCCCCGCCTAAGAGGATAAGGACAAACACATTGGACTAGGACTTGCCGATTTTTCACTTTGTGGCCCAATTCAAAAACATGATATCATAAATTCATAATAACAGTAAAACTGTAAAACTACCACAATAGTGGTGTTTAAATGTTCATGTACATAAATTTCTAAATCCTATTGCTTGTACTTACACAAGTTTCATTATTACCAAAATATTACATTTACATTACAAAAACAAAATTAAAGACCTACATCAGAAAGACTCCTAATAAGCCAGGTCGCCCTAGCTTAACGCTGAATGCCCTTGACGCATCTTCAAGACCTTACATGATGAACACTGCTGCTTATAGCTTAGTCGGAAAACAGATAACATATATGACCACATGTAGTGATCCTCAATTACAATATACATATACATAATTCATATATCATAATTTTCACATCTCCCGTAGGAGTTCATAACCGAAATCTTGTAACATAAGGTACCCGTAGGTACACTACAGAACTGAACTGAGATATGTCTTAGCATCATAATCGATTACTTTTGTTTTCATATAATTATTTCCATATATCATCTTATTCAGATACACAACATATAAGTATTTGCCTGCAAAGACCTAAGAATAATGAATGAGAGGACACAGCGACAATAGGTACCCGAAGGTACAAAGATAAGATCAATGTAGGTGCCGGCACAAATGAGACGTGCCCGCCCACGTGAATAAAATTGTCGTGAGGCACTATAAAGAGTGTCGAGCACCAACGTAGAGTGTCGAACCACTAAACAAAGAATGCCGAACCACTAATCAGAGAGTGCCGAAGCACTAATCAGATAGTGCCGAAGCACTAATCAGATAGTGCCAAAGCACTAATTAGAGGTGCCTATTCATTCACTATTCGATCTTTGTGCTGTGCATACAATTATATGTAATATTGAGCTTGTTATCGCTTTAATCATTCTTGTATTTATATAACGCCAAAGAAATAAGGTGAGAAAACAAGTCCGCCTGTAAACAAGTTCGCCTCGCGAGGTGGCGAGGTCTGGAAACATTTTACATATAACTTGTATACGTACTGACCCCTTTCTTCATTCACTTACAGATGCTACATTACTCCAACTGACGGTTTCTAATTAACAAAAGACAAGAATAAAAACAAAGACTTTAGGTCACCTTAAGAGTGTGGGACTTCATTGGCAAGGACTCCAGCTTGCTATGAGCAACCTACCACGAGGCGCAAGGAGATCGGGGCAAATTTGGGGCTTCAGGTTCGCCTAGGCGAGCACTCTTTCGCCTAGGCAAAGCTCCTCGCGTAAACGAAGCTCCCTTCGCCTAGGTGGAGAGCTTCGAGATTGTACAGAAATGGCATTTTTGCCTCTTTTCCACCGGACACTTTTCCAACCAAAACCCAACTCAAAACAACCAAAAACACATATTATGAAGAGTTAGGGTTTCCTAACCCAAACATAGACAAAGAAGGGAGTTAGGAAAGTTTTCTAACTAACGAATGAGAGAATTCCATACAAAAGTCTCATGCTTATAGTTTTCATACCTGGATTTCTTGAACTTCCCAACCAAGCCTTTTTTCTTTTACTCAGACAAGGATAGATCTCCAAAGATGGAGAGAAATCACCAAAATGGTTCTTCTCCCTCAAACCCATATACCCTATCTCCAAGCCAACAAAATGGGAAATTCCCCTTTCTTAGAAGACCATGCTTGGTCTTATCCCTTCAATAGACAAATTGTTTGTCTTAATGCCATTTGGCTCCAAGTTTGGCTTATTGCATTTTAGTCTCTTTTTTTTCACTTTATTTACAAGTCGACTTCTCAAAATCCTACCTTAACGTATAATTTTTTATCTTAATGTCTTTGATTCTTAATTGACATTATTTGCTTTATATTTAATTGAAACTACTAGCTTGATTTTTATTTATACTGACTTGAATCAAATAACCCATAGGATAATTCTTTGTGTTACAAGGAGGGTTTAACCCAGACCCATTGAGCTGGGTTTTAAACACATGATACTCACAATAAGCACCCATTCAGGCAAGCTTAGCTGCCATCATGGTTCAGTGCTTTGAATCGAAGGTTGGTGACAATGGGAGTGGCACTGTTGACATGGAGGAGGGAACTCGCCATGTACTCGGCAAACCTCGTTGGCCAGGTCCTCGCAGCTGTGCCACATATTAAACTTTTTTTTTTAAATAACATATTTATGATAAAATTATTTATATTAATCAAGAATAAATGTTTTTTTTTTTTTTTTTTGACATCAGGAAAAAAGTTGAATAAGAATAAATATAACTTTATAAATACCAAAATGATAGACTTTATGATTCTAAGCTACTCTAGGACATCAACATAATGATAATATGTGCCTTTAGCTTTTAAAATATAAATTTATGCTTACTTGAACTGCACCAGTGCCTTAATGTTTACAATAAATAGCTTGATCACCCTACTCCAAATCTGAACAGACATAATTCATTTCTAATTTTTTGTCTTATAAAAAATTACTTCTAAAATTCGAATTTATATCAAAGCCTAAATTTCCACGGTATTTGTAGGATTTAAAAACTACAAATGTATTATTAGCAGTGATTGAAAAATCGGAAATGCGAATGTCGACACGATATTTCTCTTCGATAGTCGGTCAAAGGAAATTTCGGCTTTTTTTTACAATTATCGGCGAAATTTCGGCGATATATCGGATTTTTACCAATTTTTTCCCGAAATATCAGCCACTGCTCACGACCCAGACTGCTTCACTGACAGCTCATAAACGGAGAATTTGTCATTGATGTGGTTCGAACCCCGTCGCCGCAGCGCTCCAACCTCACATCCACTAGGCTAAGGACGCCTTGTAATATATATTGCAAAATTTTAATATATTGTCTTTCTAATTTATGAATATTTTTTTAATAAGTTTATGAATATTTTAAATCATTTTATAATAGCTAAATATAATATAAAATATATAAAAATATTGTATCTCTATGTTGTTATTACAATTTCCAAATTTAAAAAACTATTGAATAAAATATTTTGTATAACTATATAAAATAATTTATTTTTTAATTAAATATATTTTAATAAAATCATTTAAATTTTTATAAACAAATATAAATATAGGGAAAAGAATGTAAAAAAAAATCAAATCTAATTGATATTATCATTCTCTATGCTTTTTTAAAATAATTTTAATAACTAACTTTAAATATATTCTTAATTTTAAATAATTTTAATTATCTATATTTACGAAAATATCCATCGATATATCTCCTCGAGACATCCGATATCCAGAAACTAAGTACCGATATACGCTCAAACCGATATTTTCATCCTCGACATAAAAAGGTCAAACCTAAATAAGTTGTGGGGGCGTTTAGCACGGAGGGAATAGTTCCATTTCTCCCTCATTCCTCGATAAGTTTTATAAAAATTGGAATGTAATAAATAAATAAATTATAGAAAAAAAACTCCTACTTCTAATTAGGATTTTAATTCATCAGGTTTATGTGGTATTTTGATTATTACAAAATAATTCACGAATAAATATTTCAAAAAAGGTTATTTCACCAAAATAGAAAATTAGAAAACATAAACATAAATAATCATCCAAAATCTAAAATTATTAATTATATTTTTATTAATTCTAAATTAAATCAAATAATTAATTATGTTCTATTAATTCCAAAACAATAAAAAAAAAACTTGACACTATACAAAATATTCTACAAGTCATCGGATTATATATATATATATATATATATATAATTTCATTTGTTTATTAGTGTTATATGACTTTTTATGGTTGATTTTTTTTTTTAGATAAGTATATTATTTTGTCCCCGATTTGAATCTAATCCTTCCCTATGCTCATGACTAGTTTCAACCACCGAAAGCAAACCTCAATTTCTTTTATGGTTGATTTTTATTTATTAATTATATATTATTATTTTAATCTTCTCATTTAGTTAAAAATCTTAAAAAAATTGTTACATAAACGAAAAAGATGCTTAATAATGGTTTTTAAACTTGAAAAATTTCAGGAAAAAAACCAATTCTGAAAATTATTTATATTTTAAAAAATAATTTTTATTTCTAATATCTATTTAATCTTGTGACTATAATTTATTGCACCCACCTCAAGGTAGTAAATGCTTTTTACTCGACTCAACCCGAGACTCTCTATATCATGTGCCTATTTGAAATGATGAGTGTTCTACCACTTGAGTTAGTAAATAATTAAAAGATTTTTATCTCAAAACTTTTTTTTTTTTTTTTTAAGTTCTAAAAGAAAAAACAAAACATTTGGAAGTTATGTCTAAGCATAACTTTACATTTTTCTTACATAAAGAAAAATGAAATAAAATTCCTAAAAATCATGTGATAAGGTTATTATTATCCATTTCTTTCTTTTTCATTTCATTTTATTTTTAAACTAATCCAAACACCTAGAAGAATCAAATTATTGATTTCATTTGAGAAATAACAATGAAAAGGGGTTCTTCATTATCTTTACCCGTTCCAACGTACCAAAGAACCCCTGAGGGTTAAGATCTTCTAGCACAGTCATACCAACCTAGGAGATTTCACCATAGTATCAAATGAAAATTTTCATATTTGGTTAAATGAGGTAGCCAACCCTAATTTGTAGAAATGATCTCTTCATAAAATTATTGATATGTAACTGCTTTATTGACAAAATACTCCTAATCAAAAAACCATTCCCTTCCAAACCTGCTTTTCTATCCTAGGAAAAAGTAGCTGATACTTTAATCTAGAAAAAAGAAAATACGCCCAACCAAGATTCATTCTACTTTCAACTTTGTTTTCCTTTGTTTTTCTCTTTCCTTTAAGCTGTGCTGTTCTTTAAATCTTTCAAGAAAAAATTATTGTGCTCTTTACCTTGGAAGTTGGAATAGGGATGTTGAAATACTATTTCTGCATTTTCACGACCAAATCCACTCACATAACAAATTATCCAGTTAAACCCAAATAGGTTTTCAAGATTTATACTGCTTTTATTCCTACTATTAAGATCAAGTTTCAGTTGAAGTTTAGAAGACATTGATTTTCTAACTAGAAGTTTTGAGGGAGTTTCATTGTTGAAAGTGAAGTGGGTTAAAGGGATAAATGGGTTATGAACAGTAACAAATAAGAAAAGCCAAGGATTTTAAAGGAAATCACCATGGACAAATGTCTATAAAGAGGGTGCTTTAGAAATTAAAGAGGTCAGTTCCTCAATTTTTTCTTACTTCGAATTATTTGTCTACGCAACTTCTTTTTTTTTTTTAATTATTTACCTTATCCACTAACTGAATTTGTTTTTCGTTTCTCGTTTCCCCCGCCTCCGGAGATTACAAACTTTGACCTTGAAGAGGGCTCGCATATGTTCAGTCAGAAATTTAGACTCCAAGTAAATTCTTACATCATCATCTGGAAGGCACATTCGGGCAACATCAAGGGTATTCTGAAACAGATATGAGATGAGAGAAAGAACTTTGAAATTGGCTGAATATTAGAGGGTGCTGGGGATTGATTTCTGCCTCATGTTGAATGCTTCATTCAATGAACTAAAGAAGCATGTGTCTATATCCAGTTGCAATCTAATAGGTTTTGGTATAAGAAAAACCAAATGCTGTGTCTAGATTTCAAACGTATAGTAGGAATGATGTTAAAAGAGCTTCTGAGGCAAACAAGAAATTTAATTATAAGATCCAGGTGCTGACGTAAACTAGCACATAATTGCAGTTCTTTCAACCTAGCACCACCACTGCCGGCAAAGTATTCAGAATTCTTAAAGCCGGATTTTTTGAAGCAAGTTATTAGTGACTAAAGATGTATGTATTCTTGAAGCAACTTATAATTTAATATGAAGGTTTGTACTTTTTCAAAACCTATCTTGGCCGACTTTCATGTAAAGAGAATGATGAAGAGTACAATGTTCCAAAACGAAGGTTGCACAGGTCCATGGAATGAGTAGTTTGTCAAAAATGTTGTGAAATAAAAAATTCTTAACACCATAGAACTGCCCACCTCCACCCCAGTTTCATCTATATAAGCAACCTATGAAACCAGCATCTTGGTCATAACTTAGCTGTTCCTCATCCATGGCTGACTCTACAAGTCACATCACCTCTTCCCATCATGTTAGTCTCCCATCCTGATTCGGAGCCATCTTCTCTTCAAAATGGCGAACAACCGTTAATCTTCCACCAAATTTCACTAATAGCCCCGCCAATCATTTACCACTTTCATCTCCTTGCTCCAATACCTCACCAGGCTTTTCAAAAGCTCTCAAACCACTATGGACCCTTAATTCATCTCTTCCTAGGATCTGTGCTCTGTGTTGTTGCTTCCTCCCCAGAAATGGCCAAAGAGTTCCTCAAAACTCATGAAACTTCATTCTCAAATCGACCCAAAAGTTCTGCAAAGGATTTCAACATATGGCCTGGGGCTGACTTTGCCTACTCTCATAGCCCTCTCTACTGAAGTTCATGAAGAAGCTTTGCATGTCAGAACTTCTTTCTAATTGAAGGCTAGACCAGTTCTATCACATTCGATGGAAGGAGATAAAATGGTTTATGCAGTCAATAATGAAAAAAGCTCAAGCCAGAGAGGAAATTGATGTTGGAGGAGAACTAATAAGGATGACAAACAATGTGATATCAACAATGACCATGAGCCAAAGGTGTTCTGATAGTGAAAATGAAGCAGGCGAAGTAAGGAAATTGGTGAAAGAAGTAGCTGAGCTCACTGGAAAGTTCAATTTGTCAGATTTTATTTGGTTTTGTACGAATATAGATTTGCAAGGATTTGGGAAAAGGCTCAAGGAAGTTCATTTGATGTTTGACACAATGATGGAGAAGATTATGAAGGAGCGTGAGGAGGCAAGGAAGAAGGAGATGGGTGGTGAAGGCGATGCAGCAAAGGATATACTGGATATTTTACTTGAGAGCTCAGAAATAAAATTAACCAGAGAGAACATCAAGGCCTTCATCCTGGTATTGCCTCTTTCACTCCCATTTATTTTTAACACTACCTCAAAAATAGCTAGGGTCAACTCTGACCTTGATTTGAGGTTACCAATTATTTGATTAATAACTATTTTAGCCCATTAGTATCCTATAAGTTGTTCATTTAGATGACCAAGTGGAAAATAAAATGGCCAAAGAAAATTGTCAGAAATACTATAGTTGTTTTAATGCCAAATAGATAGTCCTGATCATAGTGACTAATACTTTTTGGCATTAACAAAAAAAACTATTAGGGACGATTTTGCAGCCCATAAAGATATGTTGAGCACATGTTCCTTGGAATCTAAGAGGGATATTTGATCCTCCAAAGTTGAAATGAAGCATTGCATTCTTACTAATAAAGGATTGTGCTTGAACTTGAAGCTCCTTTCTTGGCACAGATGAATTTCTTAATCTTGTTGCCACAAAGAAATAATTCTAGGAATAATAAATATTATATATTTTTTTTATATGTAAAAGTAAATGTATCAGAAAAGGCTCTAAAGTAACAACTTAAAAATTACAAGACAAGGGTAATCAATCTAAAAAAAAAAAACCGCACATAACATATAGGATGTAACAATAAATATAAAAAATTTCTGCTCTGATATTCTAGTCATTTTTTTGAAATGTGAAAATATAGTTTGATTCCAGACCCTAAAAATCAGGACGTGATTCAGGGTTTGAGCAATTTGATCCAGCCTCGATACCACACTGATATTTGGTTACATTGTCGCCTGGAATATGAGTTTTCTTGTAACAATACTCCAACTCCTTTCCCTTATTTTCTCACTAAATAGAGAGTTTTCACGAAGAAGTTAATATACCCAGTGAATTCCACAGGATATATTTGCAGCAGGAACTGACACATCTGCCATTACAACCGAATGGGCACTAGAAGAGCTGATCAACAACCCAAATGTTATGGAGAAAGCAAGACGAGAGATAGATTCTGTTGTTGGCAAAAACAGACTAGTAGGAGAATCAGATATCATAAACCTTCCCTACCTCCAAGCCATTGTTAAGGAAACACTAAGGCTACACCCCGCCGGTCCATTGATTAGAGAGTCATCTACAGACTGCACTATTGGGGGTTATGACATTCCTGCAGGGACCCGGCTATTTGTTAATGCGTGGGCTATAGGAAGGGATCCAAACCACTGGGAGAACCCACGAGAGTTCCGGCCTGAGAGATTTGTTAACGAAGACGGACTTTAAAGAGCCAGCTGGAAGTTAGGGGACAACATTTTTGTCTCCTGCCATTTGGAAGTGGAAGAAGAGGTTGCCCTGGAACTTCGCTAGCACTACAGATCGTCCAAACAAGCCTTGCTGCTATGATTCAGTGCTTTGAGTGGGAGGTCAGGGACAGGGGCAATGATACTCTTAACATGGAAAAGGGGGGGACCAGGGCTAACTCTTCCAAGGGCTCATCCTTTGATTTGTCTCCCAGTGGCTAGACTCCAGCTATTTCCATAGGATCTTTTTTATTATTTGAAAAATAATTCCCGGAAAAATCAAGGGAATATCGGTTGTACCTCTCTTTAATTAAGGAAAATCAAACAAACTAAATAACTTTGATCGAATGATTTGGACATTTAAGCGTGGAGGGGCAAGATCTAAAAGGTAAAAAGAAAATAGCCCAATTAATGAATTTTCTGGACTAATGGCCCCAGTTAATGGTTCTCCTGCTCATTTCACTTCTACAAACTCAATTCTGTCATTGGCTGCAACACAGTCCTAAAAATATCCAACGTGAAAGCGCCTAGTCCTAAACCCGCATATTAGTAGACAGTTAAAAATACTAAGCTAACACCAGTTACCTCATGACTAACTGAATTGTGGCCCTAATCTTAATATATATCAACCGGACAATAGGATTCTTCTATAGCTATTTCAGTTGTAATAACGATGACATGGCAGTTATGCCAGCCAATACACAACCTGATGGATTATTCCACTGCTTGTGTTCTTTATCATCAATAGATTTACCTAAGGCCTGCAGTTTGAGAACTTATGGACCTCAATGCTAAAATCGCAATAAGCTAAAATGATTTAACAAAGCAACAACTAAATGATATTTAACCTATTCAAACAAGCAAGAAAACTAAACACACGAATAGAACCATATGCAATTCACAAACAAATCGCAGTAGGATCGTTCTGCTCTAACAGGCACAATCTAAGTAACCCATGATGACTTTAGCCCAGCATAAGTTTCACATTCAAGCGTAAATAAGTAAGAACTTGTCTTCATTTAGCTGCTAATAAATAAACAAGTCTTCAATATTATGATTCTTTGTTAGTTTCCCAATGATGAACTAATGCATAGTAAAACTGTTTCCATAAGTCCAAAATATTGAAAAACCTAGGTTAATTTTTAATTTATTTCCTTTTCACAGAAACCAAACAAAGTACCAAGGATAACACCAAAAAAATGAGGAACACCAACAACGTTTACTCAAGTTGCACACAGACAAAATTATGCAGAGTCTGGTCGCCAGGAAAATCAAAGTATTGGATTCCAAAGTTTGTCAGATAAAACAAAATCAGCCAGTAACTAATCCGCTAATAAGGAAAATAAGACCAAAATATTTTTACTTTTCAGCAACCAAACAAGCGGATATATGAAAAATGAATAAAACATTCACCGTACGTCAATACAGTCGTCAACAATTCTTGATTCGATCATCGAATTGACAAAGGAAACCAAGCAACTCGAAGCATCTAGGCTGCGAACAAACAACGCCATCTCAGCGTTCAACAGCTTATCAGAATCATGATTGATAAAACGACAATGTACTGAAAATCGCAAACAGATTATACAATACCGCGTCACGGAACTGATGAATCGAACGCTCGATGCAATCAAATGAAATGATAAAACGTGCTCCTGAAGGCTCTGCTCTGGCGGGAGATGCTTGGGCTTAAATAGAACGAGGAAAATTGTACCCGCGGTAATGGCACGTGGCCTTTTGAACGATTCGTTTGCCTATTAAATTATTTTTCTTTCCAAACTTTATAAAAAATTAAATATTAAAAATGTATAGTCTATATTGGCAGTCGGCACCATGGCCAGTTTTAGAAAAATAATATAAAAATTAAAAATAAATCTAAAAAATGTATGATATGAAAAATAATCTCAACTTTTTTTCGCATATGTTTTTCATGTATGATGAAGATTCAAAAAAGTAAAATATCTCTTTAAAAAATATTTTTAATATAAATTCAAAATTTTCAAATTTATAAAAGTATTTTTTTTAAAAACATTTTTAATTTAAATTTAAAATTTTTAAAATTATGAAATACCTCTTAAAAAGATACTTTTGAAGACACTTTAAGTTTAGATTTCAAATTCTGGGAAAGTTCTTCAAATAAACATTTTTTACCTAATAAATCTTATATTAGATTTAGAAATATTTCTTTAACGTTTTTTTATTTTTATTTGGGTTAAATATGGGAAGTCCCACCATGGGGTTCCCCAACTCTCAGAGAGCCAGGAGAGGTCCAATAGTGGGGCCTGACTTTAATAACCAACCTTATAAGGGCCTCGGCCTTGCACATTGTTTCCAAGGTCTGAGTCCACCTAAACGGATCAAACAGATTAAAGTATGTAAAAAAATCTTCTAAAAATATTTTTTAAGTAGCTTGTACATGTTTTTTGCCGAATATTTATTAACTCAAATCATTGGCAATTTTACATCTAAGAGAAAGTATGAGGGATGATAGAACCGCCATTCCATAACCAGACATGGATCCAGCCGTCTTTACAAGTTAGTGGGAAACTTGATTCATTGACCTTCAATGAAACAGAGAATAGCCAGTAAGAGATTCTCTGTATATTAAACTTTATAATCTTGGGTATTGAAGAATAGAAGAAAATATATCTGTACTCATGTTGTAATTTAATAGCTCTGTTGCAGGTTGGATCCATCTTCTGGAAGAGTGTAATGGGGTCTTTAGTGCCGTTTAATCCAGTCTTGTTTCCACTGCCACTTGCTACAAATCCTGGTTTGCTGTTTAGAACCTATTGATTCCATGGGGCCTGACATGGAGAATTCCTTCGATCTTAAATCGCCCAAACAAAGCGTTGCCACCTGCCAGTTGAACACTTTTCAACTGGAAAACCAGAAACAAAATTAGTTGAATGAACCCCAAATAGAATAAACACTAGAAAGATAAAGCAGATCCTGGGAGCCCAACCCAAGCACGCGTTTTAAGATGGCCTCGTTTCTCACCGGTCATGAAATGACAACGTCCCTGTACATATAATCTGATCTGCCCTCCAACGCAGTCGAAGCTGACTCACGAACTCAATTATTTCTATACAATTGCACAAAAATGAACGAGGCAGAACGTAACAGGAGAATATTCAAGAGTATACAAAAACCCGAAAACTTAGATAATAACCCAGAATATTCTCCACGGTCACACATCTCTGCTCGGTGACGAACAAGAGCAATTGGTTGAATCGAACTGAGCTCAGCCACGGCCGACATACAATGCCACACAGGTGAGTCCACTTAGCTCGCGCAGCCCTCCCCACAGTCTTACACTCGGCCCAAAACCCACTACTGAGTGCCAACCCAGCTGAACCTATCCCCTGCTTCATTCGATGCGACAACACTTTTCATTCACATGGCTCAGGGTGCTTAAGTCCCAACAATCCCCACACGCAATGAAAAGTTCTAGTCATCAATACTCCCAGCTGAGATGCACGGTATTTGGAAAGCACGATTATTCCATTTATAAAATCGCCAGATCGATAAGAGGTTTGAGATTAACCTTTCCGCAAGGAAACCTACCCGGCTTACTCATTAATCAAGTACTTATCGTCTTCGAACCCAACACTTTCAGAAGTTCTTTAAATAATGTAAATCACACAACTCACATCAACAAAATTGGTCTTCACCGTCATGTTCGCTTCATCACTAACAATCGCTCTTCCGTCTCAATATGTTAGAGACGCTCTTCGAATTTTTACATGAATGCCCTCACTTCACACTCAAGATAAGCGATTTCCTAAATACATACTTTCCATAATCATTAAAAGTTCGCTTAACTCTTCACATATTAATACTTGTCTTATCCTG
Source organism: Tetrastigma voinierianum (assembly GCA_016808115.1). NCBI lineage: Eukaryota > Viridiplantae > Streptophyta > Magnoliopsida > Vitales > Vitaceae > Tetrastigma > Tetrastigma voinierianum. The sequence goes on from JAEQBH010005647.1 coordinate 49,615, forward strand.
AATGGGTAGTTAAATTGGGATTTTAAGATTTCACCGTCTCATAACTTGTTGTCTTTAAACCTAGATCCCGATTCAACAACTAGGCAGGTGTCCTCTATGATGACTTGTTTGTATAATTAAACCTCCACCCCCTTGATGTTTTCTTGTATCCATCTTCTGAGTACAGTCTTCACAATGGATCCGCACACATCTTTGACTTCACATAGTCACTTGCGAGCACCCACTCGAAAAGAAGTTGTCTTGATTGTGTCACGTCTTCTCGACAGATGCGGAAATGACTTTATCACATACGACATTCCCTCACCCTTCCTATCACACACTTCATCACAATGCATACACACAAATGGGCAACGGTTTGTGAGCCATGTCTGTAATATCTTTCAGTGAAATTTTCAAAGCCACTTACTCTTCACCCATTCATATCCAAAGCAATAAACTGATTCCATAAAGGATCTAACAATACAAGCCTGTTTGATGATTTAAGATGTTGAGCGCTTCTGGTCATGAGTCAAGATTCACTTGTTAGATTTGTGTCTCTTAGTGTCGATTATCCACTCAGATCACAGTAATCCTTCAAGATCATTTGACACTGGTGCAAGTATAATCTGAGCATGCCTTAAGTAGCCCAATAAACGCTTCAGTTTTTCCAATGATTTATTTGACTAATCAGAATTGACTTTAGTCATGAATCAAGATAAGCTATGTCCGCCTAAAGATACTCATGATAGATATTAAATCATGTAGTATACCAGCATACCCATTTCGAATTTCATTTTCACCAAAGATTTAAAGAGTAATTAATATCTATTTGTGCCTTATTTAAGACAACATCTAGATTCTGCACTTCAAGAATTGTTTACATATTTATTGTGAGAGCTAATCCTCCGTATTGTTCCATGGATTTTAACCCAAATAAATCGACTTCATATCTTCATTTCAAATTTTACTTGCACAAAGATTTGATTTTCTAATAGTCCCACCATCACACTCACTGAGGTGATATTTAGCCCACATATAGGACATAAATAGACATAAAATGGCAAAGTAATTATGAGTTTGCTTAACATATACACATTTATCACACTCATTAATCTTGAAACCATTCGACAACATGACTTCGTCGAATTTAGCTTGCCATTGTTTTGGTACTTGTTTCAATCCATAGAATGACTTGATAAGTCGACATACTTTCTGCTCTTGTCCCGAAACAATGAACCCTTCGGGTTGTTCCAAATATATTTCTTCTTCCAAATTTCCGTTTAAGAAGGCTGTTTTCACATCCATTTGATGGATTTCAAGCTTATACACCGTTGCTTTATCAATTAGCATCCTTATAGATGTATTTCTAGTAACAGGTGAATAAGTATCAAATAGTCGAACCTTCTGGTTGCTTGTATCCTTTTCATACCAACTGGCCTTATGTTATCAATAGCACCATAAAGCTTTCATTTTCCTCGAAAATCCATACATTGTAGTAGTTTTATGACCCGGGAAGGAAGGTTGTAATTTCCATGTATGATTTGACAAGATGGATTCAACTTCACTATTGATAGCTTCTTTCCAGAACGGGGCTTCTGGCGAAGTCACGGCTTCTTTGAATGTCTGAGGCTCATTTTCCAACAGATACGTTAAGAAATCGGGGTCAGATGTGGAAGTCCTTTTGTCTTTTACTACGTCTAGGTTCATCCTCCATTGGATCATACGAATATAGTATCTCAGAGACCTCTTATTATTATCAATTAGCTCATATACTATGTTATGCGAAATATATTTTCAAAGGCGAAGCGTCCTTGATTCAATGATCGTATTGACATGTATATCAGTATCTCGACTTATGGAACAAGAAAGCATTAGCCATTCTTGATACGAGCATATCCAGTAAAAACACGATCCAACGGTCTTTGGTCTACCTTAACCTTTTAGGCTTAAGACCGCGACCTTAGCCAAACTCCCCACACTTTGAGATAATTCAAGTTTAGGCATTACGCATATCAGCTTTCTCATAAGTAGTTTGTTGTGTCTTTTTGTGGGGTATTCTATTTAAAATAAAATTTTCCGTGCTCTTCCCCACAAGTCTGTGATAAACCAAAACTATTAAACAATGGCCATTGTTTTAAACAAGAGCAGTTTTTCCTTCATGGCTCCATTAGATTGTGGTGTATAAGGAACTGATCATTTGGTGGAGCCGATACGAACTCGGTACAAATTTCCTCAAATGGAAATTCATATTCGCCTCCTCTGTCACTCCTTATGATTTTTAATTTTTCTTTATTCGGCGGGTTTCAACCGGCCTTATAAGTTTTAAAAGCATTCATAGCCTCATATTTGCTACTAAGCAAGTAAACATAACAATACCGCGAGCAGTCATCTATAAAAGTAATAAAATACTTATTACCACCTCTCGATGGTATTGATTTCATATCGCATATATCTGTGTGTATTAAATCTAAGAATTTACGAAAGTCTATTATCTCTGAGTGGAAGAGGACTTAGAAAATTTAGATTCTACACATGGCATTTCTCACTTGGGCCAGTCGAGCTTAGCTTGTGATCACATATTCATTAATTTCTTTATTAACTTATAGTTAACGTGTCCCCAGTCTATGCGAATGTTAGAAGACTTCGAGCACATGAAGAAACCCAACTTTATTCAAATTATCCTTGGTTACAACGAGTCGATTACATTTAGCTTAGACAAACCATCCCACTTTCAGATAGCCCTTTCTTACATACATCTCATTTTTTTGGAATCTGAAACTTGTCGGATAAAAACTGACTTGAAGCATTCTTGTTAAGGAGAGATCACGATTCTTGTGAACATCTAGCACGTGCGAGCATTAATTAGTGTCCACAGGTCTTTCCGGATGTCATCTTTAAAATGATCTTTAGACACCTTCAGCATAGAGGTTGATGAATTACCCGTATAAAGGTTTTTCATCACGGTTGTGTGGGATAAATCTTGATGTCTGTTTGCACGGATGTGACGAGTTGCTCGATGTCAATCCCGCCACTCCTTAGGGTTTCCCGCTTACGTACACTTTCGGATATCATAGCGATCCAGTTGATATCATCTGACACCATTGGAGATCTTTTCACCACATTAGCTGCGTTTTGTCTTTTCTTGGCTCCTACGGAGTCTTTGGCTCGATGTCGGACTTGCCATAGTTGAAGCACTTAGCGAACTTCTTCGGGCCTTAGTTTGAATCCCTCATAGACTTCTTAGGCATTTTCCTTTTCTTGTTGGGTTTGATCCTTCTTATGACATTGGCTTTTGAAACTTCTAGATTCTTTCCAACTTTCTTCTCGGACAACTATTGTCTTCCTCGATCCTCATAGAACAAGTAAGTCTTCCAGTGATAGCTCACTTCTGCTTTGTGTTTGAGATAATTTTGAGAAATCCCTACAGGATGGTGGCGATTTTGATGAATGCGACCGCGGAAATGTCTCACTTAGACTCATTCGCGCCGGCATGAATATCATGCACAACCACTTAAACTCTTGAATCGACTTAAGGCGGTCTTTGAATCAACCATCTTGAAGTCCGAAATTCTGAACAATGAATTTCTTGATCCAAGCATCTTCGGTTTTGTACTTCTTGTCTAGACTATCCCATAACTCCTTAGCCTTTTTCAGCGAACTATAAACGTTATAGAGAGTATTTTCCAGACCGTTGAGGACATAGTTGCGACACAGGAAGTCAGAATGATTTCATGCATCCACGTGGTAACTTTCTTTATACGTCTCTCCAATGTCAATTTAGACCATCCTCATTGAGGAATCTTGCCAGGATTCAAGGTTGTGAGATGAACAACATCTTGTGCCATCTCTTGAAATCGTACCATTGACACTTACTGTCCTTTTCTCCATGATTCGAATCAGGAGTTAGCAGAGTCGAGAAGAAGCGAAGCCATTTAAATAATAAATATTTGAATATAAATATATGACCGATATTTTGAATGTAAAAGCGCGATCTGAAGCGAAAAATATTTGAATCACGAAGCAAATATTTGAATCTGATAAGCGGAAGAAAGCTGCGGTCTTAATTTGAATACAATAAGCTGAAAAAGCTGCGAGTCTTCCAAAATTTGAAAATAACATAAGCGAAGGCGCAGCAAATCTGCAAGCGAACATAAATAAATTAGTAAAGCGATGCGAAACAATACCCGATATAGAACAATCAATAACCAATATTTTACTTGAAACAATACTGGTATAAAACACCGGTACTTAGAAAATCGGTAACCAATATTTTTAACGAAACAATACGATTATAGAACACCGGTATAGAACAATCGATAACGATATTTTTAACAGAAACAAACAGAAACATTAAAATATCTTGAAACGTGTCAGTTTCGCAAATTAAAACTAACGAAATTTTGAAGACGAACAGAGACGAAAAAATTCGAAACGAACAGAAGCAATTTCGTCTTAAGATTGTTGTCTTCGTTTAAATAACAAATATTTGCATACAGAAACAAAAGTTCCAAAGTCCAAAAACAAGCGGTCAAATCTCAGTTTTGAAATGAATACGAAGCTTGGCTTGCTTCAAAATTTGAATATATGAAACGAAAAACTACATCAAAATTTGAATATAATAAAAACGAAAAGCTGGAAGTAAATCTGACGACGAGAAATAAATGCGTCTTCTTTATGATCTGAAAAAAATATTTGAAGCGGTACATAAACAAAAAATTCGCCTCTTTTGAGAATAAATTCGTGCCTACGAGCTTGATCTGAGTCGTGCCCTCTTGAAGAATAAGTCGTGAGCGAAAAAAAAATTGTAGCGAAGCAGGCGTTCGTTTCCATAATGCTTTGAACAAAATAGCAAATTCGTCTTAAGAATGTTGTTCAATTTTTCGTTCAAAAAACCAGAAACAAAATTATGAAGGAAACAAACTGCCTGATTAAACAAACACTTAGAAAGCGAGAAGGTGATCAGGTCAACCGAAAAGCGTGGAATGTCGCCCAAGGCAATTTGGCCTCTCGATTGTCTTGAGGATGAGTGAATGATAGATCTCGGGGATAGAAACGAATCTTGTTCTCAGCTTGATGAAGTAGTCGAAGGACTCGAAGCCAATTCGATTATTTTAGAACAATCGCACAAAAATTTTTGTTATATGTTAAAAATGGGAGTATAAACCAAACAATGTGTTGTCGAGCCAGAAGCGAGGCGGCGGCAGCGGCGGCGCGTAGAAAGCTTGAGCTGAGGCAGCGTGGTCCTCTCCCTCGTAAAGTCGGTCTTTTAGAATTGGCCGTTGAGAGGTATTGGATTAAGCCGTCTCATTAACATTTACATTCGATATAGAATGGCCTTTTCATTCAATATGGGTTTTGTGGAAGCTAAGTCCCAGCATAAGTATGTTTGTAATATTTGTAATATTAAAGTAAGTTTGTAATATTTTCATTCAAAATATTTATAATGTTTTCTCCTGAAATATTTTTTGAGAAAATCACCAATCAAATTTTTATCTAATAAACGTTATAAGTGAAGTTTCCTTTTTATTTTGTTTGAAAACTTGTTTCCAAAATTGTTATTAATATCAATTAATTGGAGCCATAAATTTTCTTTTGGAGGACATAATTTAATAGTATAAAAATTTAATGAAAAACATATTTATAATATATTTGATAATATTATTATAACATATTTAATATATATGCTTTATATATACATATATATAATATATATATATATATATATATATAATAATATATATATATATATATATATATATATATATATATATATATTAATATTATAATAATATAATGTTAATAGGAAGCTTTAACAACAAATTTTGTTATTCAATAAAAAAAATTAAATTTAAATATGAATAATTATTATCAATAATAAAATTTAAAATTTGAATAAAATATAGAATTATCATTTATTAACATAACATTTTAATAATATTTAAATAGATAAATTCAAATAACAAATAGCGAGTTAGTTTTCTTCTAGTTAGATTCCTAGCTTTTCATAATAGGTTATCTTACCGTTAGGTTACCAAAATACTTTAAAAAATATGATAAATGATTTTTATGCCACAAATGACAAAGGGTTTTAAATTGAATTTTTTTAAGTTACAATTGGTACATATATAGAGATTTTGTATGAGATTAACGTTAGGATGGTAATTTTAGTGGTTAGAGCTTTTAGTATAATAACATATACTTAGATCAGATTTCTTAATCACAGAAACAATGATTTTTTTTTAGGGAAAGTTTTAATAGACCATTATGCTAATTTTGTAACCCAAAAAGTACTAAAGAAAATAGAGAAAGAAAAAAATAAAAAGCGTAAGTTTGAACTTAGTTAAATTAATTGTATATGTTTATTAAACTCATTTTACTTGTTTTTCTCTATCATATAGGACTAATAAAATTTAAAATATGTAAAATTCGAATTTTGATTTATATTTTATTTTAACTATATTTTCACAGTGAAACCAAACAAAAAAAAAATTAATTTTTCTTTTTTTTTTTCTTTCCCTAATACTTTTCAGGTTCTAAATGGAGTTTTAGTGTTCTAAGAATATTAGATAAAAAAATTGTAAAACAAAATGTTTAGATAATTTTAATAACATTGTAGGACAAAAAAAAAATTCAAAACATTGATAACAGGATGAGAGATGAGACATATATATATATATATATATATATATATATATATATATATATATATTATCGATTTTTTTGTTGACAATTATTGAGTTAAGTTAATCCGTTGATTGTTGTCAAAGCAGTAATCTCTCGCTAAATAAAGCCTTGATGCAAAACATAAAGTATAAATTTATATAACAAGTTATGTCATATTTTATTCATTTATATACAGATCTCTTAAATTCGGCTCACCTTGACTTTAACTTCTTATCAAAATAAAAAGGACAAAATACCATGAGCATAAATACTTAGTTCCATTTTGGCTAAACAGGTAATTAAACACTTATTTTATTAAAGTTTATTAGATAAGAGCTTATATCATCATTATTTTATGTAATAAACTATTTGTGTTTGGATGCATATTTTAAAAAGCGTTTAGCGTCATTTAAGTGCGACTCGATGGGAGTTCTTGCAAAATGGGTGTCAAAATCTTTATTTTACTTGGCCTGACAGTGTTTTTGCTCAAATGGTAGGTGCGAATCAAATTTACCATTTAATAATTACATGTTTTTATTAAAAAATATAATTAACCTTGATTTATATTTTGCAATTATGTTTTTTCCTGCCGATGCAATTTACTTGAATATATTTGTATAGTACCAATTTTAAATTTTAAATTTAATTTAATTTTCTGAAATTCAAATTTCAGAATTTCAACATTTGAAATTCAAATTTAATTTAACCGCCAAAATAAAAAATTAAAAAAGTATATTAGATCTATAAATATGATGTTACTTTTTACGTGTTTTAATCCATCCCCATCTTACATTCTCTTTATAAATTGATATTTCGTTCTCTTTCTTATTTATCGCTTTCGTATTTTCGATTCGTAGTGCCATGAATTGTTTTCTAATATTTAGGAGAGAGGTCGCGATATTGAAAAAGAAGATAATGATGAGCTTGGATATATGTTGTATCTTAGTAGAGAGAATTAAAAAGGTTTAGTTAGGGACGGATAAGAAGACATCGTGGTTAAGTTAGGGCCCGCGAATGGTTAATTATGATAGAGTTGGTGTGGCGGCAGAGTGCGTTATTCTTAAGATGTGTGAATCTGAGTGGAGGTCTAAGTTGCAGCGCCACTTTAATCGGGCGAGTCTCCTTTGTGCGAGCTCTACCCCGAATCATGCTTAAATATCACGTCTGAATAATCCGATATATGCGATAAAATCCCGACATGAGTAAAAATGCCTCTTTTGGCTCATAAACCCGATACTCATAAAATCAATTATCATAACTATTCTTGATTATCTCTCCAATAATTCAATAGTTGATGTACTTTTGTTTTTATCTCTGAGCATATATTAAAATCTCTGATTCTGTCATTGTGTCACAGCCCAGTGGCCCATGGCTTAGAACACTTGAAATCAACCTCAAAATGAGTTGTCTCCTCGGCGCTCTTTGTCTTGCCGAAAAGAAAATAAAGGGGTCGCGACGGGGTGGTAAGGCTCAGTGGGAGAATCGTACTAAGTGCAGACTACTACATGCCACAGTACAGTCTGCAAATCTTCGAAATGTGGCTCGATAAATCAGTCATACTTGGATGTCTGCGTGATCATTACATTATCCACTGAGTGCTCGCAGACTCCTCCTGCTACTAGTACGTATGAGAGAAATGTCGTTTAATGGCTTTTGTTCTTGAAAATATACTCTTAGAAATGTTGGTAAAGTATGGGACTATAGGGTGAATTGGTTGGTGAGCTTTAGAAGCGATGCGTAGTCGCCAAGTAAATGATCGTGGCGTCTGCCAGCCGATTCTCAGGAATGTCGTCGCGTGAAATTCCTTTTCATGGTATACTCTCAGTTTTCTTAATCTTGTGCCGTGCATTCACGCTGGTCATTTTACCCGGTCGTATGAAATGCGTTATCTTGTTTCAAAATCATTTCTGTGATATGTCGATATGCATATTTTCGATCAACTATAATTACTGCGCGTGTAATTACATACATCAAGCATCTGATTTGGCTCGATTGAAGCGATTAAATAATTAAATCTCGTGGCTGTCTTCATGATTATATTCAGTATAATTGAAGCGAATCTGATTTTTATTCCCCAATAGACCTCATGTTAATCCTCATTAAGCATTAACCTATTGGTTACCACCACACCAAATCAAGTCGCTCATTTCATACAATTTCATACCAAAAGCAACTATTGGGCGATTTGTTAGAATTTATCGCAGGCAGGAATTTGTTTTACGGTCAGCTTAGTAAGTGGAACGTCACGGGCGACCCACACTTGCTACGACGGTTCCTCTTGGTGGAGCAGATTTCCATTCCCATTCAGGTCTCCCCAATCACCAAAATAGAATTTATTGCACAAATTCTACTTGCAACAGCCTAGCAGTTCTGGGCATTCACGGCTGTCAAAAGTCTCAAAATTTCTACAATTTCAGTCCCATGTTTTGGGGCGATCAGCTTATTTATTCGGCGTTTTAAGCTTCGACATGCATTTTGTGCGCAATTTAATATGGCTTGACCCGCAGCATTACGGACAGTCGCGGCCGCAACAAAAAATCTCAAATAAATTCAAATAATTAGGTCCCGAGTTTGGGACTGATCAGAAAACGGCTTTTTCGCGGCGCCAAGTAACGACGTGGAAAATGGCGAAATGGGAATGAAAGCGTAGTAGGAGAAAATCTGCTTCTTGGGTTGTCAAGCACCATGAGCGGGGTCGGCGTAGCCTGCTGCGTGAGCGTTTTCCTTCTTGCTCGTCGGTAGCCGGCGATTGGATCGCCGGGATCTTGAAACAACTATGCTCTCATAAAAAGCTCTCGAAATCAGCCACTGGGCTTCCGTTTTGTTAACCGCGTTTTGCTCTTGGTGTTTAAGTGGAGAAAGGCTATTGTTTATTTGTGCTTACAGTCATTAAAATCGATTTATATCACCATTATGTCCTCTTTCGGTTGATTTTATTGATATCTCGTGCTTAGTTTTAAATCGTTACCTGCTGTCTGTTGTAGTACGTAGGTACACATGTTATATGTGAACTTCCGTCGCGTCAATAGATTCACGACACCGAGCGGTGATGCGCCGGCGTAAATGGGCATGCAAGAAAATTATGATTTTCACGTGCTATCTAGATTTCGCGAGGCAGTTCAACGGTGCGTCATTTGATAGTCGAGATCTGAAATTAATGCGAATTTTTAGTAATAATTCTGATTTTGTAATCAGTGCGATTTTGTATTAGGAAATTGGAATTTCTGGGTCTTCTCAGAATATGAACTCTATACGTGACTACATACCTTATGTATGAAAGTTTTTTAGAAGGAGGTTCGAATGAGTCGTCCTCTTTTTCTTCGAATTGTAAATGAGGTTGAACGATGCGATCGTCTTCCGTCCGAAGAGCCGGATGGTTGGGTTCTCGGTTTGTCATTCCTTGAGATAACATTTAACATAGAATTCTTGTTTGAACAGGCAGTTCTATGGATGAATAAATCGAGTGGAAAGCAGCGCCATAAAGAGTCTTTGAGAAGGTTTGTGAAGATTGCGATGTTTGACCATTACTGGGGTCGCCGTGTGCTCGATATTAGCAGTTGCTGCAAGCGGGGGAACAGCGGCTTTCACGGCATGTTAGGGAGTGATTGCATGCATTGGAAGTGGAAAAATTGTCTCTGTGTGACAAGGTATGTATCTTGATCGATTGTCGTGAGCCATGTCATTTAAGCTGTGGCATCACCGAGATCTTTGGATATGACATGCATTCTTTGATACCACTTTGTTCATTGAATGGCCATAAATGTTCTAGATAGGTCCCTGTTTTTACATTATTAGCAAATGGTCATGCTCCTCAGTCATTATATAATTAGTAGTGTAGGTATAGAATGGGATATTATCTAGTGTTGATATTTATCGGCTGGTCGGCGTTGTAAAAGCGATTCCCGCGTCATAAGGTTTGAAGAAAAACATTTTGCTAAGCGCGAGTCGACGAAAAGATGTAGAAGCGAGCATTTGGGGTACTTCAAGCTGTTTTACCCAATTGTCTTTGTGGACAAACACGTTTTTTGGGATGAAGAAAGCGCACAAATATTATGAAAGCGTGCGTAATAATCGTAATATAATTAGGTGAGAGCGAAGGAGATATTGTATGATAGCTTTGATGGAAGTGATGCAAATCCGCCTGTAGAAGTGTCACATGCGTATACACCACAATTAGAAGGCTTCGTGCAGGCAATTTGCTCGGATCGGGACGGTGTTACTCCATTACCAGCGGTCGAGATCTTATGGTATTTATTAGAGGCGACATGGCGACTAATAACCTTTATCAATTTCCAAGTTGAAGTTGTATTTTCAATTCGATTTCAATTTCATGTTGTATTTTAATTCAAATTTCAATTTCATGTTGTATTTTAATTCCCGATTTCAATTTCATGTTGTATTTGTTGATTGATTTAAAGTTATATTTTATTCGATTGCTGACATAATAAATATGACTACAAATTAAAAATAATAGCAACATAATAAATAGCGACTAAATTAAAGCCCGTTTTTCACCAACCTCTATCTTCGAGGTTATTCGATATGTTGCAAATTGGGTTACATGCAGTAGTATCGGTTTCCATGATTTTCATCTCATTTTGCATTTGAATTTCACACTTTTGTCTTCTTGATTTGCTGTTTACGATGTTGCTCAATCTTATCTCTGTTGAGCATAAATTTTGTCGTGTATTTCCAGCTTGTCGTTACTTCATTCTTTCATTCCGGTGGTGATGATCACAGTGATCTTTCGGCAGCCGGTTTCTTCTGCTGTTTAAGTTGTTTGCAGGCGCTACGTCGATAACTGTCGAGGTTGGGAGTGGGCGAAGGTTCAATGTCATCCCACAAATATGGAATTGAATAGCAGTTAAACATGAGTTGATTCGACGGGGCTTCTGATTGAATGAGTTTTTGCTCTCTTATTGTTGGTCAGATTATCAGTCCATTTATGCTCCATTTTCAATATATTCCAACAATGCTCGTATTGAAATGGTTTTCCAATAATCTTAGCAAACATTTATTTTGCTTCATCAACATGAAAAACATATCAAATTATTTAGTTAATAGTTCAAATATCAAATCATACTAGTGTTTAAATTAAAAGTTTATAGCTTACATTATTTTGCTCGGTGTGTCCACTTTGTCGGAGTCTTTCAATTCAAACTATAAGCCAGACAAATTTCTTTACGCATTTTGCGTATATCGGTCGGCGACTTATATGAAGATTGAGAAACGTTCTTACGTGATTGCATATTGAAGTTACAGTGATGCCAGTTCTTTGCTTAAAAATGCGTCGCGCTGACATTCGTTACGATAGTGCGTCTTTCTTCGTATTAAGCGAAAGTGAAGCCTTGATTAATTATCGCCTGCTGAAAAGTTTAACGTAAACTGCGATTTTGCCGATCTTGGAGCGACTTCATTTTGTGCGGCGTCGTCTTGTACGATTGCTCTGAATAGTATCATCATATAAATCGTTGTCGTTCATAAGCAAATCGGTTAAGAAACTAGTCATATTATGAAATCCATCTACAAAATAAAAATAAAATTATAATCAATTTAAGAATGAGCAATTTATAAAGTATACAAATAAATCTATCAATTATAAAATTTATAATCAATTTAAGAATAGGCAATTTATTAATTAAAAATTATCAATTTATCAATTTAAATTTAAAAAATCAATTTGTCATCCTGAAAAGAATGAGCAATTTATCCAATTAAAATTATAATCAATTTAAGAATGAGCAATTTATAAAGTATGCAAATGAATTTATCAATTATAAAATTTATAATCGATTTAAAGAATTAGTAATTTATCAATTTAATTTAAAAATCAAAATTTCAATTTAAAGAGGCAAGGAATTGAGCATGTCTTCTTCGGCTTCTTTTCTTTCTTATCTTAACCGCTATAAAATGACTTCTGTATGTGAGAGTTGACTATGAAACAAAGGAGTTAGGGTTCGAGAAGCTAGGATTTAGGGGAAGCTAGGGTTTAAAAACAGAAAGCGAGATTGAGTGAAGTTCCTTTCTGACTGATTATACGTAATTTTATAAAAATTGAAATGGAATATAATGGTTGAGAGTGGATTATTAAAAGCAGTGGTCGTCTGACGGTATTTTAAATCCTCTCGGTCTACTCTTGAAGTTCTTGAATATGGCGCTTTGAAATCTCGGATGACGTTTTGCCTTTGCGATGTCTCGGGTCTGGAGCGCGAATTTTTATGGTTTGAGTCTTTATTTTAAGCAGAGTTATGGAATGGTACCCCTGATAGCAATTCAGTTGGAGTTGGCTGCAAGGTCAACTTTAGTGTATTATTATACAAGTACTTATAATAGCTAAAATTATTGAAAAGACTATCATAAGCACTTATAAAATTAAAGTATTTGGATAAATAATCATTTGTCATAATTTAAAAATAAAAACAAAAAAGTAAAAACTAAATAACTAAAAATTAATATTATATATATCATGAAACCATAATAAAATTTTTTAAATAAAGTAAATATTCACTATATACTGAAAATATTTATCATTCACTTGTAATCTTTAATATAAAAAATAACTGGCAATGTCTTATCTTTCTTATATTTGGATTTTGTTTCATATGCATCAAAGAGATTATAAAAACTAAAATATTATAGGGTTTTTTTTAATTAAAATATTTAATTTGAATATTTTCTATAACTTGAAATGTGATGTATAATGTACTCATAGTTATTTAAGGCATAAAATATTGAAGCAAAAGCATCTTGAGGCAACAGTGACACATTTGAGGTCACGTCGTTTTTAAGTGATGGCTTCTACTTAATATAAATAAAAATTATATATCTGATAAATATTATCTATAGTTTTATCTAATAATAAAGAAATCCTGATAAAAGAAATGACATCAAACATCGCTAATCTTCTCATCATCACAAACATTTTTAAAACAAAATATGACAAAATAACAAACACGTTTGGTGCTTCACATGATCGCTAAAATTACGAGTTAAAGAAACAAAATAAACATTAATGGATCTGTATCAAATTCAAAATAAAGAAAATCATCATGAATATCATTATTCTCATCATCAATATAATATTTTTTCTATTTTTTAATTATATGTTAGATTTTTTCATATTTTTTAATAATTTTTCAAAAAATTTTACATATTCTTACTTAAATTTTCAGAAGTTATTTTGATTTTTTATATTTTTTACATAAAATTTCAAATTTACCTATTTTAAAATAAATTTTTCAAATTTATTTCATTATTTTCTATTTTTTATATAAATTTTCAAAAATTTTACCTATTTTTTACATAATTTTTTAGAAAATTATTTTATATTTTTTTCATCATTTTTCATATATATAATATTTTTTTGATAAGCTTCTTCATGAAGCTTATTGAAATAAGATAAAAATGGCTTATAAGCTCTTCTAAACATATATAATTTTTATTAAAAATAATTATGTGAAAAAATAAGTTCAAATAAACTATAAATAAACTCTCCAAAATACATTCTTAACCATGACAATCTTTACGTAAAATTAGATTTCCCCAATTATACTCAGCCAATGGCTTCATATGTAAAATACTTCTATACATACTTAAACAAATTAGTATTAAATTGGGTATGTTCGGATTCATGAATTTGTGGGTATGACACGACATGGATAGAGTTGTAATCCCTTTGCACTTCTAATGTTTATTTTTTACGATTTTGTAAGATCATATCCAAGTTCATGAAGTCAAATCATCCAAGTTCATATATGAAAAATGTTTCTTATATTTTATAAAAGCATCTCTTGAAAATGAAACAGGTAAATAGTATTTATAAGTATCCCCATTTCAGCCTCTCTTGATTTTGAAATAAAGCCAAAATAATTAAATACATGAAATAAAAATAATTAATTTTCAAGCAAATATATTATTTTAACTAATCATAAGTATTATCTTAAATAATTATTTAAGGTAAAACCTACTTATTAGTTAAGGTAATATCTTAAGTGATTAAGATAATATATTTACCTGAAAATCAATTATTTTTCTTTCATGTATTATGAATTATGTATTTTCTATTCATCATATATTTTTTGTTTTTATTACTAAACGGATAACTGATACATAGTACCATTTTTCTAAAAAAAAAATTCCCTAAAATTAATATATTAAATATTCATTTTCAAGAGTTCATTCATAGCTTTCAATAACTATTTTAAGAAAAATCATTTATCAATATTTAAAAAATTATTATATATATATATATATATATATATATATATATATAATGAAAATAATTTCTAATTATTTTTTATTTACTAAAAATATTAATTTTAAAATTGGTATAATCCCTAAATAGAAAATAGTTTTAAATTATTGGGAAAACACTTTCAGTAATTACAAAATAGGTTTTAAAATAATTATATATAGTCATGTAATATATTTAAAAAAATAGTATCATAATAATATATAATTTATTTTTCATCCATAAATATTTTTTCTTAAAATATTTGAATGAGAATTAGTTCACCTAATCTATGAATTTGATAAGATTTATTTATATTTTGTTTTTAGGAAATACAGCCCAAATATATACTATGTTCGCTTTGTTTAGATTAACGCCCCCGTAGAAGATGGATCGTTATTCGCGTAAATCCTTGATTTTAGCGTTTCTTATTCGTATCGGTGTTTTTTTCAATTAAGTGATTTTTTCGCATCCGATTTATCGACTTATTGTGATGATTAGTTATTAGCCGTGACGGAGTTAGATGTTTATGGTTACTGCATTGGCGATTTATATGTGAAATTCGATTTGATAGAATCATCAAATTAAATATTGTTCGACAGCATGTTACATCTAGAATTTTAGGATATTGTTAGATTATTAAATATGTGAGTTTTTGGCTGTCATTTCTTATTAACATAAATACTTATTCATCTTTTGAAGTTTTTACCACTCTTGATTTTCTATTTATATGGATTGTATATATTACTAATCTAAACCAATAAAATTATCTTTTTTCAAAAACAAAAAATCTCTGAATTTGATGAATTAACGTTTCTAATTGTGAACTACCAAATTAAAAAATTAGTTTCCAACTAAAACCAAAAAAGTAGATTCCATATAAAATTAAACTCCAACCAATAACCCAACTCATATGTTCAGACCCAAAACAAATTTCAGAGTAGTGTCCTGTCCTCAAACCTTATCCCATTAAATGCGGCGAATATGGTTATCGTAGAACAAAAATTTTAAGAATTAAAAAAAAATCAGATAAGATGAGGTGGCGCTGGGACAATTGCCACCGTGTCATTTGCAGCTCCAGTATTCGCCCACAGTTTCGTCCCTCTGAATTGAGAATTCCGGGTTATCTCTTCGATATTCCTCGATTCTTTCGCACATAATCTTCATTACCCCCATTTTCTCCCTTCTCCCTTCGTCGATGCCCATTTATTGTCGCAGGCTTTCTCAGTTTTTTCAAATTTCTTTCAGGTATTCTCTTTTCAAATTCTTTTCCTTCTCTGGATTCCATTCCAATCGGATCCTACAAGTCCTGTATATGTGTATTATTTTCGTGGCTAATGCATTAATTAGTCAGATCTATCTCGTCAATAACTTTAAAAACTCTATTGAATCCAATTGCTTTTAGAGCTTTGAGTCTTGGGTTTTTGCCCGCTGTCGGGATTTTGAGGCCTAAAATTGTGGGATCTAGTATTAAATTTCCTCTATTTCTGTGTGTTCATTATTTGTTGAATTATCGGGATCTCTCAAAATCCAAGTATTGAAGAGAGTCTGAACTGTGAGTTCGATTATTAATTTGAGATTTTCTTAAGTTTGTATTCAATTGTTTTAAGATTTTGATTGGTAGCTACTGGGTTTTCTTCCGAAACTGACATAACCCGATTGAATCTTTGTCCGGATTTTAAGAATGTTTAGGTTTCCCAAATTGGTAACTGTGAATCTGGGAATGCTCCATCACATGCTGGACCATGTATACGGGGCATTCATGCTGGAACAAAGATAAGTCCCTGTTTTTTTCTCAAGAGGATGGGGTGGAACAAAGCTTGATCTTCTGGAGAGAATGATTAAGCAATTATTTCCTGAAGCTGGAGAGAACTGGCCGCCCAGTTTGATCCAACCTATTTGGAAAACGGTTTGGGAAACAAAAACTGCTTGTTTGAGGGAAGGAGTTTTCAGAACCCCTTGTGATGAGCAGCTTCTGGGTGCATTGCCTCCTGAGAGTCATACTGCAAGGGTCGCTTTCCTTACTTCCAAATCCGTGCCTCCACAGAATATGGCTTGTGTGGTTCATCTTGCTGGTGATTTGATCAACTTTTAGCTTATTGAATACAGTTCAAATTGCAGATGGTTGTACAGTAACTTAATTTGCATTTCATTGATGGAATCCCAAAAATGTTGATTGATTTTTATATGCTTATTTTCCATACAAAATTTGATCCTATTGGGCATCGCTACTTTCTGGTAGTTCTGGAATTTGGTAATATAGATATCAAAGTTTTTGGTGTGATTTTTATATCTTCACTGAATGTTTAATCTCTCCTTGCACTAATTTCTGTTCATTTTATGTTTTGTTCGTTTGTCTCGAATGAGTCCATCTATGACAACTAACATGGCAAACTTTAGCTTCTATGTGGATTAAGAGTTTGATATCTAGATTGCTTTAAGTATCATTCAGATTCACAGGAGTTGGAAATATGGCTAATTTTAAATTTAACTAGCATTGCGAGTTTGAATCTTCCAATAGTTATTCTAATGACTGACTTTTTTACTCCAAAGCATTGATATTTCTGTAAATTGGCTTGGGTTATCATTCAATTGGGGAAAATTCTAGGGTTTCAGATTATGATGTTCCTTATTAAAGTTCCCTATCGCCTAGTGGGTTTGGGAAGGATGCAAATGCAGTGTTTGATTATGTTTTCTTATATGCAAGTGCTGAGTTTGATTTATCTTTTCTTGTATGAGGGAAAAAATGTCTAATCATGATAGGTTGAAATGTTTTTTCTTTGTTTGATAAGTAGGTTGAAATGGTGCATTCTTGGCTTCTGCTCAGATAGAGAGTTAGGCTTTTAGAAAAGTTGTATCATCACTAAGTGACTGATATGTAAAGTTTGGGCTTAGTTCATATCTTGACTTGGACATTCAACCTTTAAATTGTTTGAATGGATAGTTAAAATGGGTTGCCTTTTTATTTTTTTGGGTTTGCTAGTGATAAAGAAAATCACAGAGAAGGCATGGAAAAAGAAAATATTTTAAACCCAGACAAGACGAATCAATCTGGCACGTTTATTCTAGAAGAAAAATAGGGGGGACACATGGAAGAGGGGAAGAATGACCAGCTGGAGAAGGGCATAACGGTTTGGGATGGGGACAAAAAGGACAGCAGCGGAGGGGAAAAGGCAGCCTAATTTATGGTAGAAGAGAGCAAGAGGAGGAGTCGTCCCTGGGCTGTGCGTCTTGCACAGAGTCGCCGAACACCCCGATCATTGGCGTTATTTAGTGGTGGTGCGCATTTATGTTTGGTTTGTAGAAGAAAACTTGTAACACTTCTTCTTCTATCGACAAAGTGGAACATCTTTGTGATGAGTAATTGAGAATTTCTGACCAATCTGTATGTTTTTATTTGTTCTTCTGTTTGAATTTTGCTCTTAGTTTGCATTTTATTGTTGCTCATTGGTCGGACCTGCCTCTCATCCATCATTAATGGGAAAAGCAGTTTGAGTATGGAGACAGAGCTCAAAATCACGGTTGTAGACTGTTCGGGGCAAGTAGTATCGCGCTCTCGCCACAGACTTGAATCCTTACATCAAAACTAGGAGCGTCATTACGCCTGAATGCAGAAAACAAGGAAAATTCGAGCATGGTGATGCGATGCATTAGACATATGGAGAACAACCGGAGTCCTTGAAGATGACAAACGGTCAAGAAACTCTCTTGTACTTCCCAAATCGCCCGCACCTCTTCCCGGACCCAAGTTGAGGATTCCCCATTTCATGGCCCTCGTCGACCATTCCACCACCCCTTACACTTAGACGCGACAAACAAGGTGAAACTCCCATTTTTCTGCAGATCTTAAGGATGGCTCACTAGAGTACGAAACTTATTTCCAAATCCACGAAACCTGAGCCTACAAATTCCTTTGGCTCACATATGTATGGAAGGGGTAGCAGTCCATTGGTTCACTATTGTTCAAGAATTAAACAATAACTTGTTGTGGGAGGTTTTTAAGACCGAATTGTTGAATAGATTTGGCGGAATCACAAACCTCAATCCCTATGAGCAACTGCGTGACATGCCCGATCAGAAACTGATGTCGATGACTATATCGACCATTTTGAAACAATAGCAGCGATGGTTACATGGGAGTCGGAAGCTTTGTATTTAGGGTACTTCACGAATGGCTTGTGACCAGAGATAAAAAATTGGGTACGGTTGTTATCACCGGAAACTCTCCTCGACGCTTTCACCATAGCCAGAAATGTCGAGGTTGCTATCAGAACACATGGCGGCGGCTGGAGTTTCCCACGACCTAGGGTTGACGGGGGTAAAGGGGAAGGCAATCACGTGGCCCTCGACCCTGTTTTAAAATATTCGGGTAATGGGCAACCCGCTTCTGGAGGACCCAAACAAAGACCTAATACACATCAAGCCCATTTTCCTTACATTTTGACACCACTTCTTCGCCACCACCCCCATAGCCCTCCTCTCCTTCGTAGAACCTCCCACCCTGGAGCCTTCGGGATTCGCCATTGACACGCCGCAGGGCATGACGGCGCCAGCCAGTATGGGCTTGTGCTTCAAGTGTGGCCACCCTTTTTCTCCCCAATATACATGTCCAGTCGGTCACCTTCGAGTACTACTCTTAAGTGACGATGACGACGGGGAGGACGTTGAAGAAAACCTTTCGATCAGCTAGGACCGCGAGGAGGCAGATCCGAAAGAGGAGGGTGAATGCCAAATCTTGGATTTCATGGGTCTTACCGACAGTCCCAATCTGCCCTCACAAACCCTAAAACTTCAAGGGTATCTTCAAGGCATTCCGATCCAGGTCTTAGTAGACAGTGATGCCTCTCATAACTTCATCTCCCACAAATTGGTCTCTAAATTGGGTCTTGCCACACGCTATTTCTCGGGACTAATTATTCGATTGGGGGATGGCCATCGGGTGTGGGTCAAGGAACAATGCCATGGTATGGTCCTAAATTTGGATAATTTTTCTTGTAGGTTGAATGCCCTGGTGTTTGATTTGGGAAGTCTTGACATGGTTTTGGGCATGGAATGGATGAAGACATTAGGTGAGGTCCTACATAACTGGAAAGAGCACTCTATGAGGTCCCCAAACATGAAAATGTTGGGGTAGAATTGTGATGACACTTTTCCACATGATTCCCTGTTCCCCTGAAAGTTTGGTTCGACAGTCATGTTGAGGGTTGGTATAGACATTTGGACGTGAGCAAATCGTTGCTAGAGCCTAGCTTGATTGAACAACAACAAAATCAATTATCTGTTGTTCTACAATCCTTTGCCCATCTTTTCTCTGAACCTCAAGGGTTACCTCAGGCGATCTTAGGCTCCACCATCACTTTATCGCCCAATCACGGTCCAATTAGTGTTAGACCGTATTAATATCATGTAGCGGGAGTGAGCAGCCAAAGTGCAATAGATCTTAACAAGGATTATCAGATCCCGATGACGCTTCCTCCCGACCCGATGATTTTAATTAAAGTAAAAGATCGATCATAGAGCGATTATGTTGATTATCGGGCCTAAATAAAGTCACAATTCGGACAAGTTTCCCATTCCGATGAGTGAGAAAACTGCCAGTGAACTCCATGGTTCCTAGCTGTTCCTCACAGCCCCAGTTCTGATCTGGGTACCATCAAATTCTTATGAAATCTAAGGATATTGAGAAGGCCTTTCGGAGACTCATGATGGACATTATAAATATCGGTCATGCCTTGGTCTCTAAATGCCCCTTCGACGTTCGAGCTCTAATAGACCAGTCTCTTTGCTCCATGCTCCAAAGGTACGTTTTGGTTTTTTGATGACATTTTAATATATAGTAGACTTTGGAAAGATCACTTACAACACTTGCATTCGGTATTCCACCTATTGCACCAACACCAATTTTACCTCAATTGGAAGAAATGCTCCTTTGGTCTCTTTGTTGTGGATTACCTAGGTCATACGATTTCTAAGGCAGGTCGTGGCAATGCAATCCAGCAAAGTTCAAGTTGTTCTAAATTGGCTAATTCCACAAACTATAAAAGGGGTTCGCGGATTTACGGGGCTTGTGAGGATATTCAGAAAATTTATACAAGGGTATGGCTCTATCGCAAAACCTCTCCTGAGCCTCACAAGAAAGACTATTTTCATGAGGACGGACTCCCAACAAGCATTTGACCCAGTTGAAGCAGGCGTGGTTACTACTCAGTTCTCATGTTGCGGACTTTACTCGACCATTTAAAGGATTGAATGTGGCGCATGCGGCAAAGGAATTGGAGCTGTCTTGATGTAGAATCGACACCCAATTGCCTATTTTAGCAAAGCCCTCTCTACAAGGAACACTGCCAGATCTGCATATGAGCGGGAAATCATGGCGTTGGCTCTAGCGGTGCAACACTGGCGACCATATTTATTGGGAAGAAAATTCAGGGTATTTTCTGATCAGAAAAGTTTGGCTTATCTTCTCCAACAACGGATAACTACTCCAGATCAGCAGAATTGGGTAGCAAAATTATTAGGTTATCACTTTGAGATCTATTACAAATTTGGTAGCCAAAATTCAGCAGCAGACGCCCTATCTTGTAGAGAAATGGGCACATATAACTCCCTGCTTTCGTTTCCAGCATGGAACGACGGATATCACCTTGTGCAGGAAGCGAATCAAGATCTAGCAATACAAAAAATTAGGTCTGCTATGCTTCAGGAACCCATATCCAAACCAGGTTTTACCCTCCGGAATGGCATACTCTATTACAAAGATCGGTTGGTTATCTCCTCTACCTCCAAGTTCATCCCACACATGTTACAAGAATTCCACGACACTAAGACAGGCGGACATTCAGGTTACTACTGCACTTACAGGCGCCTGGCAGCAAATTTATATTGGGTTGGAATGAGCTTTACCGTCCAAAAGTATGTCAAAGATTGCACCATTTGTCAGCAAAGTAAATGCAGTACTTTGGCACCTGAAGTTACTCAGCCTTTGGCAATTCCAGATTTTTATGGGAACAAGTATCTATGGATTTCATCTCCGGCCTCCCACGCTCTAAGGGATATGATACCATTTTTGTGGTAGTCGTAGGCTATCTAAATATAGTCCTTGTTACTGCTAGGCATCCATACACAGCCAAGCGTTGTTGAAGCCGTCAAGGACATTGTGCGGCTCCATGGATTCCCAAAATCAATTCTTAGTGATCGTGATCCTATTTTCATGAGTAAATTCTGGAAAGAACTCTTCTGTATGCAAGGGACGGAACTGCACATGAGCTCCTCCTACCATCCTGAATTCGATGGCCAAACAAAAGTTATAAATCGATGCCTTGAAACCTATCTACGTTGTTTTTCCCTTGAACAGCCTTGTCAGTGGTCTACATGGATCCCTTGGGCAGAATTTTGGTATAACATCAGTTTCTACACATCCATTGGCACCACCCCTTTTGAGGCGGTATATGGAAGAAAGCCTCCCACCATGATACAACATATTCTGGGTGAGGTGAAGGTGGAGGTGGTGGCTCGCGATCTCAAAGATAGGGATGAGGCTCTAAGACAGCTCAAAACCCACCTTACTAGAGCTCAAGAACACATGAGACGGATGGCCAACACACATAGAAGGGACGTTAATTTCAGTATTGGAGATTGGGTGTACTTAAAGTTGCGTCCCCACGAACAAAAATCTGTGGCTCAACGCATTAATCAGAAGCTTGCTCCTCGTTATTTCGGCCCTTTTCAGATTGAGGAAAAATTGGGTCCGGTCGCTTATAAAGTAAATCTTCCCGCCAGTTCCAAAATTCATCCAGGATTTCATGTCTCGTTATTGAAACCAGCAGTGGTTACTCAGACTATCAATGCTACTCTACCTGCTGAGTACACTTTGGATGACACGGGTCTTCTACTTCCCTACAAGGTCCTCGCTCAATGCTCCATCAGTTCACAGGGGGATACTATCAACCAGTTGTTAATCCAATGGCACAACAAACCAGTGGAGGAGGCCACATGGGAAGAGGAATTGATTATGAAAAGAAAATTCCCCACGTTCAGTTTTGAGGACAAGACTGTTCTTGATGGGCGAGGCAGTGATAAAGAAAATCACAGAGAACGCAAGGAAAAAGAAAATATTTCTAAACCAAGACAAGACCAGCCCATCTGGCACGTTTATCCTAGAAGAAAAAAAGGGGGAAATGTGGAAGAGGGGAAGAATGACCAGCTGGAGAAGGGCATAATGGTTTGTGATGGGGACAAAAAGGACAGCAGCAGAGAGGAAAAGGCAGCCTAATTTCTGGGAGAAGAGAGAAAGGAGGAGGGGTCATCCCTGAGCTGTGCGTCTTGCACAGAGTCGCTGAACTTTTCTGATCATTGACGTTATTTAGTGGTGGTGCTGTTATTTTGGTTCTGTGAAAGGCATAATCACTTCTTCTTCTATCCCAACAACCTGGAACGTCTTTGTGATGGTAATTGAGGAATTTTACAACAATCCTGTTCTGTTTTATTTGTTCTTCTACTGTTTGAATTTCTGCTGCTTAGTTGCATTCTGTTGTTTATCAGCTAATCTCAAGATTAAACTTTTAAGAGATGGTAGCAAGTGCAGTGTTTGATTTATGTTTTCTTGTATGCAAGTGCAATATTTGATTTATGTTTTCTTATATGAGGGAAAAATGTGTTGAAATGATGCATTCTTGGCTTCTGAGGGTTAGGCTTTTAGAAAAGCCTATCATCACTAAGTGACTGAGATGTGAAGTTTGGGCTTAGTCCTTATCTCAACTAGAACCTTCAACTTTTAAATTGTTTGAATGGATAGTTAAAAAGGGTGTTTTTTTTTTTTTTTTTTTACCTTTTGGCTAGTATCAGAGATTAAATTTTTAACAGATGGTACTGTATATTGTTTGGGATTAATTTTTAACAGACCGTGTCATATATTGTTCTCATTCAATCCAGGACTGAGTGGTAATGTTAATACATAGTCATTCCATCTATAGAAATTTAAGGATTTGGCTTAATTTCTGTCCTGGTCGGTGATTTTATTGCCCTTCTACTTTGATAAAGAATTCAAATTGGATGCATGTTTTATGTTTGAATGTTTGGCTGAAAGTGTTCAATGAAGTTTTATTTCGTGACTTGCTTTGCAAACCACATTCCATTTAGCTATTATATTTTCATATTTGAGGCATCAAATTTCTTCTGTGCCACTGAAATAAATTTGTATCCTGTAGATGGGCAAGCAAGTTTGATCTTTTGTTTGTTTTAAGATGTAAAAGAACTGAAAATTAGTGCTTTTGACACGATTTTCTGACATTTCATCAGGTTTTGTAGTATTCCATAGTTTCTCATTGGTCATATCTTGTCTGAAATCTTTTATGAATTATTTGTTTGTTGTTAATTAGAAACACTTGTAACTTCTGAATTATTTTCCATTCACTTGTCATACTCTTGACAAATCCAAAACTACTAGATGTTGTTTAACTGCCTTTTCCAGTTCCTACATTTAAAAGAATATTGAGCATTTCAAGGCTTTTCTTGTAAATAAAAAGTCTAGCTTTTTCCAGTTAAGTCACTGCAGTTATTAATTTATAAAAGTCTTGGCTTTCTATTTTCAGGCACTGGGGACCATACATTTGAGCGAAGATTGCGTCTTGGCGGTCCATTGTTGAAGCAAAACATAGCAACCATGGTTCTTGAAAGGTGAGAGCAAATTCTGTGTAGCTAATTTTTGAAACTGGAAGAAATGCTTCTCTTAAATGAGAATTACTACTTCTAAATTTAGATAAAAATATGTGACTGCAGCCCTTTTTATGGCCAGAGACGACCTGTGCTTCAGCGGGGTGCGAAGCTCTTGTGTGTGAGTGACTTGCTATTACTAGGAAGGGCGACCATTGAAGAAGCCCGCAGTCTTCTACATTGGTTAGACTCTGAAGCAGGGTTTGGCAAGATGGGTATTTGTGGACTTAGCATGGGTAAATATTCAGTAGATCCCTTATACATACACTGAAGCTTTATGAAAACCTGGTGTTTTCCTTGTAATGCATGGTCAAAAGTTTTTTACTTACACTAAAACAAACAGGTCGATTCATTGGTAAAATACCGTTGTGGAATAGAACATCCGTCAATACACTAGAGTGATGAAGAAGTTTGATCCTCTTCTCATTTTGCATTGTGCTTTTGTAATTGTTAGTGGAGTACATGCCACATCAGTTGGATCTCTGCACCCCTCCTCTTGCTACCCTTCCTTTTCTTTCTCCACACTCTGCTGTTGTGGCATTCTGTGAGGATATTAAAACCGCAGCTGCATGGATGCACTGAGATGACCTTGCAATTAGAGGCTGCAATGACTCTCGAGGAGGTTAGAGAGCGGATGCGAAATGTACTGTCTCTCACAGATGTCACACGCTTCCCCATACCCAAAAATCCCAATGCCGTTATCTTTGTGGGAGCTACTGTGAGTACCAGAATTAGCATATGTTGCTGAATGAATGTTTATTCTAGATGGTTACAACTTATGTTTCTGTTTTTCTTTCATAATTAGGTGTTCTTCAGCCCACAAAGCGTCGCCTGTTGCCTTTTTCATCATCTTTTTATAACTAAATTATCAGTTTCTTGCAAAATTGAGCTTTTCTTTTTCTGCAATCATGTGTTTAGGATGATGGTTATATCTGACACTCGGTGCTGGAGCACAGAAAGGCTTGGCCAGGCTCAGAAGTGAGGTGGGTCACCGGAGGGCACGTCTCATCTTTCATTCTTCACAATGATGAATTCCGAAGGGCAATAGTTGATGGGCTTGACAGACTACAATGGAAGGAGTCTCCATTGTGACAGTAGTATGGCACTGGCCAGGCCTGCTGACTTTTATGCTGTAAAATGGATTCAATTGATATGTTGAAAGTTGAGACAACCCACATTATACAAAAGGGTTGTCTGGGAAAGTTTTATGATTTTCTAGGATAAACTTAATGGAACTGGCAATAAATCGTCAACTGTTCATAAAAGTTTCTATGTTTATTGGTTTCATGATGCATTCTGCCGTTCAAGTTCAAAACTTTCATTGTACTTTCAGATCCCAATTTAATTACAATTGAATAAATATATATATATATATATATATATATATATATATATATATATATATATATATATATATATATATATAAATCAGTTTACATATTTAAAACAATGATAAGGCTCTTTATATCTTACAAAAGAGCGCTACAAGATAGATCGGCCTTGCCTGTTTTTCGATGGGCCAAATCACAGGCTTCATTTTAGTCCTAGCCCAATGAGCCAGCCTGGCCCGCAGATCCTCAAGTCCGTCGGTAGAGCTTGGCAAATGGGTTGGCCAAATCCTAAAGGGATGACCCATTCAAGCCACAGGTCAAAAGTGGGTTGGGCTAATTTGATCCATTTTAATTCCGGCCAGTTTTTTTCCTAGTCCAATGAACCAGCTTGGCTCGCAAATGCTCAGGTCTGTCAATAGAGCTGGGCAAATGGGTTGGCCCGGTCATTGTAGGTTGGCCCACATTCGAGTATGGGTTAAAAATGAGTTAATTGATTTGATCGGAATTTATTCGAATTAGTTTTGTCCTGGCCCGTCCTACGTGAATCGCGAATTAAGCGGATCATATATTTAAAAATAAAAATAAAATGAATTTTTTTAATTTTATTATTCTTCAAATAAAAATAAATAATACATTAAATATTTAATAATAATTAATACATAAAATGATGGACATAATATATTAATAATTAGAGTCTTTAAATAAACTTAAACAAGTAAATAAAGTTAAACACCGTTATAACCAAACTAACTAGTAATTAGTTTAAAAAAATAGTTATAACTAATCAAATAACTGCATCCACATACTAATTAAAAACAGTGAAGTACGAATTACAATAAGTTCAGATTGTTGTATATAAACAATGAAATATCAAATTATAAACAATTTCAAGTTTAATAAACAACGATAACAAACATGATAATATTTAAAGTATTATAAAAAATGGGTCATTACTCATTAAAGCCATAGTAGGTTGATCCGACCCTATCCCAAATGGGTTGCTACGGACTTATTAAGATTGGGTCAATAGGGCCTAGTTTTAATTAGGCCATCTTTTTACAACGGCGCTAAAAATGTGAGTTTGAAATGGGCAGATTCATCGGATTATCCGATTCTTGATTAATAGAGATAAACGATATGGCGTGTTCCCGCAGGAACGAAACGATCATCGATACATCCGTTTATTTGTTCAAATTACCAAATTAAGTAAGATTTAAAAAATTAAATGGGTTAGATTGAGTTAGTGAAAGTCACCATCTGCGCGTTTATATCTTATTTTTGTTTTTTAAGCTTTTTTTTTTATATTTTTATATTTGGTTTTTATTTTTATTATATTAAAATTAATCACGTTTCGTAGCAAAATAAAAATCTTTTGATTTTTATAAATTATTTATTAAAATATTACAATTATTACTATTTATATTAAAATATAAATAAAATTATTTTTAAATATAATGCGGGAGGAGGGAAGGACATAATATGCCCGAGCTTGATCTGCCGTTTGAAAAAAAATCTAGCGCTTTTAAAAATCCCAGATTATATTTAAATCAAGCATATCTTATTAAATGAAGCTAAAATAACTAAACTCTTTCCCCATCCTAAGCTCTAGTATGCCCTATAACAATTTTTTAAGAGCCCTGTATCATATTTTTTATCTTTATTAAATAGCAGAACTGGATTTATTTTGTATATATATATATATATATGTATAAAAGTTGCATACTTGCGTGCGGTGCCTTATTTCAAACCTTGGGAAGGGGTTTGATTTCTCTTCTTGCAGGTGGGAAAGATGGACGAAGCGCAGCCTAGTTTGCTTGTAGGGATTTGATTTCTCTTCTTACACGTGGGAAACATGAACCAATATTTTAAAATTTGTATCGGATTGATAGTTCCGACCGATTACATGTCCGGTCCGATTTTAATTCGGTTGGACCACGGTTCAGCGGAACCGGAATCTTTTTTGGTTCGGTCACGGGTCACGGGTATCATTTTTTAAACACTAAAATGGAGAAACACGATGATGGTATGACTCACTCGCCACGTCGCTGTGGTGCAGCCTGACTCAGTACAATAATGGAGTGGGTTTGATCACGGGCCAAACACAGGCAACCTAACTCCGTACAAAACGTGGGCTGGCCAGGGCAGTGTCAGCTCCACACAGCCTTTTGGCAAACCTGATGACGGTCCAAAACAGACGTCCTGACCCGTAGATAAAGACTATGCTGCGAAAATAAAGAAAAAGACAAAAGTGTTGAAAAAGGGAAAAAGAATATTACGAAATAAAAAGAAAAAGACTGAGAAATGTAATTTACCTGTCAACATCATGCCACCTAAGCCCTAACTGGTAGCAATGTCGATGAGAATAAATTGAAAAATCAACCTAATGGCAATGTCGATGAGAATAAATTGAAAAATCAACCTAATGGCTGAAATAAATTTTAGAATAAGTCCATTAGAGCATATCCAGTAATTATCTAAAAATTGAAGTATTTAAAGTTATATTTTTATTCTCAAAAGTTATTTTTTTGAGATTTGGTTAAAGAAAGTTTTAGTGGCATCTGACAGTGGCGTCTCAATTTTATACTATCACCATCTATTAAATTTTTATTATCTTGTACAATAATTCATCATTATCTGAATTTATTAAGTATGTCATTCGAAAATCTTTATAAAATATTTATTAAATTGTAATTGATTATGTTGTGTATTAAAAATAATTTTTAAATTATTTGTAGTGCTTTATAAAAATAATGAAAAATAAATAATTTATCGTATAGGAAAAAAAAATCGATAATATTTAGGATTAATAGGAAAAATACGTCCGATGTAGGCGATAAATGTTGTTCTGAATAGTATTTGGGGTTATGCCCGATAAATCTTGGAAGCTTTTGACGTGTCATTGATTGAGCTGTCGAATTACGATGGGGTTAAAGTTCTGTCGGGTTCACGGATGATTTGACATCGCTCGTGATTTTTGATTAGTGGGATTATAAAGTTCTGTCGTTCGAGGGCCAGGATTCGGTCTGGCGTCGCGAAACTTGAACTTTATGACGAAAGCGTCGTTATAATCTGCTGTGATAATTGATGATTTGGCTTTTTACACCTTTCTCTTCTTCTATTCTTGAACAACTTCGATTTTGACATATCAGGGGTTATTGGGTCTTTTGATTTGGGGTTTGTTTTTATAAATTTTTAAATTTTTGGTTGTTTTTTTTTTTTTTTTGGGTTTTTAGGAATATGAAGCCGCAAAAAAAAATTTTCGGCGGTCGTATTGTGGAAAATCAAAAAAAAATTGTTCTCCAACAACTATATTATGAGGGTATAAGAGGTTTTTAAGATTTCTTTGATGAAACGATTCTGATAAAATTTCTTGAAAACAATTCTTTATTAAATGTGATCGTTTTACTCTGAGTGTTAACCACTTCTTTCTTTTTTAAATTTGCAAATAAATTTAGGTATTCTTCCAGCTAACTGGAATCTTTCTTACAAGTAAACCAATTTACTAGAAGAATTTTTTTACTTTTTAAATAATGTTTTATACTCATTTTTAATAAATAATCTAAATATAACAATCAATAACAAGTGAAATTGGTTAATAAATTATATCAAGTAACAACAAAATTCGTGAAGCACCAAAACAAGTAGTAAATATAAATAAACCAAATAAAACTAAAAAAAAAAATACAAATTTTTTCTTATATTCACTTTACACTTACTTTGGTGTACTAGTAATAATAATAACAAAGGAAATTATTTTATTTTTTATGAAAATGTTAATGTATTTATTATACATTAATACAAATAGGCATTTTCATATACAATTTAAAATATATATATATTCATAAACTTTTTAAATAAAAATTTATCAAATATATTTTACATTATAAAAGCGAGAAGTCCAAACAAGCCCTTGGCCTTGGGGTCGTCCTTATTCCGTACAACGGGACATTCGTCTATAAATTCAAGATTTTGTCGCTGCCTATTCATAAAACATCCAAAATCAAATTCAGAGAAATGGAGATATCGAAACTTTTTCTACTCTCCTTCTCGCTCCTCCTACTCTTACTCGCTACTCGTCCATGCCCTTCACTGTCTGAACGTTGCAACCCGAATGACAAAAAAGTCCTCCTTCAAATCAAAAAAGCCCTAAACAATCCCTACCATCTTGCTTCCTGGGACCCAAACTCCGACTGCTGCGGCTGGTACTGCGTCGAATGTGACCGGACCACCCACCGCATCAACTCCCTCACCATCTTCTCCGGAAATATATCCGGCCAAATTCCCGACGCTGTTGGTGATCTCCCGTTCCTCGAGATCCTCGTCTTCCACAAACTCTCTAACCTCACCGGACGGATCCCGCCGGCGATTTCCAAACTCAAGAACCTAAAAGTGGTCGACCTGAGCTGGACCGACCTCTCCGGCCCGGTGCCGGCATTCTTTAGAGAGCTCAAGAACCTCCAGGTCCTCGACCTCTCCTTCAATAAGCTATCTGGACCCATCCCTGGCTGCCTCTCTACACTCCCCAAACTCGACACCCTTCATCTCGATCGGAACCGCCTCACCGGCCCAATCCCCGACTCTTTCGGAAAATTCGCCGGCATCGCCCCCTCTCTCTACCTCTCACACAACCAACTGTCCGGAAAAATCCCGTCTTCCTTCCGGGGATTCAACCCTTCCTCCATTGACATCAACGTAGCAACGAGGATGACTTGTCAGTATTCTTTAATGCCAAAAAGACAACACAGATCGCTGACTTCTCACGGAACCTGTTCCAGTTTGATCTTTCGGGAGTGGAGTTCCCGAAGAGTTTGACCGCTCTGGACCTTTCTCATAACAAGATCACCGGAGGCCTGCCGAAGATGATGACTTCTCTGAATCTATACTCCCTGAACGTCAGTTACAATCATTTGTGTGGAAAGATTCCGGCGGGTGGGAGAAGTTACCCAAACTTCATGACAACGCCTACTTTCACAACCAATGCTTGTGTGGTCTCCCACTCTCATGAATTGCAAGTGATGGCAGCGCCGGAACTTTGAATATCCGGCGTACGGACTTAAGCAAGCTTCAATGAATAGTTGAATACAAACCAGCTTTTGTTTCAGCTAGTAAAAGTTTTTCTGAAGGACTGCATGAATTATTAATAAAATATAAAATTAAAAACTAAATATGCGTCTTGATGATCTTTCTAGAAGTTTCTTTGTTTTTTCTTGGTAACAGAAAATTAATTTGATTGTTGAAATATTTGGTGAAATGTTTATTAAATAATAATTCATGAAACACCTTGATTTTAATTTTACATTTAAGTTTAAAATGAATGACCCTGATTTGATTTCGTACTCGTATCTGTAATTGATCTCAACATTGTACTACATCAGAACCAACATATTAGGCATGAGCTAAACAAATAAATAGGAAGCGACAAAACAGTGGAGTAGAATTGACAACACATGATATTCTTATTCTTGTTTGTATCGTACCCGTCAGATGGAACATATGGGAGTGTTTGGTTCGCGAGAATCGAGGATGAAAATGAAATTTTGTTTCTTTGTCCTTTTTCTTTTAATGAAATGGATTTATGGTTTTATAATGTTTGGATAAACTCATGAATTTAATGTTGAAATGATTATTTATTTTCATTGTACAGAGCCTAATAATACGAATAAAAATGAAAAAAAAATATGATAATAATATTCTCATTTTGAAAGCGATAATTTCTTATTTTGTTATTAAATGAGTAAATTAAAAAATGTATATTTAATAAATAAATGTTAATTATAAAATAGATAAACATGCATATAGATAGGTCTCAGGCAATAAATGAAGTTCGAGGATCACAAAATAATTTGAAACTATTCCATATTATGAAGGAATGAAATTGTTAAAAGTGTTAAAATTAGGAAAACCAAAAACTGAAATTCTTATTAAATTGAATAATACTTATCAAAATTTACATTGTCTTTATATAAAATTACTAGAATAATTCTAATAGGAAAACTCAAAAGTGTTAAGTAGAAATCTACCAAAATAGAAAAAAATCCTACAAATAATAGGAATATATTATATTTTATAATATAATCTAATTTAACATTCCCCTCAAACTCATAATATGATTGTTATAAGCGTTGAGAGTTTGCAAACTAGAAAATAAAAGAAGAAAACATAATGTTAATTGATACCAAAAGAAATCGGAAGATAAATAATTACAGAAAGAGAAAGCAGCATAAATCAAAAAATTGTCAAAGATAAACAATTTAAAATAAGTGAAAGAAAGCGGCAGAAGAAATGAAAGATTGTAAAATAATTGAAAGAAATTAGAAGAGAAACAATTGCAGAGAGAGAAAGAAGAAATCAGAATATCGTCAAAGAGATAAACAGTTTTAAAAGAAATCGGAAGAAAAATAATTACAAAGAGAGAAAGCAACATAAATCGGAAGATCGTCATAGAGAGAAACAATTGTAGAGAAAGAAAACAACAAAAATCAGAAGATCGTCAAAGAGATAAACAAATTCAAAAGAAAAGAACCCAAACTTCGAAATCACATAAACAAATCCAAATGTCGTGCTGTGCGATACCAATGCAGATGTAGATGTTGATCTGTCTCATGCGATGTCAATGTGCCCGAATGTGTCGATGTCGATGCGATCACCCCAAGACCCATTTAATATCGATGTCGATGCGATACGATAGTCATGTCATCTTGACTACACTTCTCTCTTCTCGAGACTTCCCCATCCTCAACACATTATTCAACCAGTTGACACAATCCACCAAACCTCCATTTAATTTCATGGCTTATTTGTAGATTACTGGGGCTTTAAATATTCAATAAATCTCTCCTTAGCAACCTTTCGAGCGAAACTAGCATTATCTGAATTATCATATAATTTGGAACCTCTTGGTCTTGAACCAGATGTTTCAGCGAAGATAAAGTATTAGAAGCCATGCTGAACCGTTAGAGCACAATTGCAAGAGTGCACTTGCCTAACCACAACAGATTAGATTAAGGCAGTGATCTTTGTCATTCAAAACTCGAGTTGATTATAACAAGAAAAGCGAAATTCTTATTGAAATGAATAATCTTTATCAAAATTACATAACAAAGAACTATATAGACTTACTGAAAGAGTATGTAGAAAACAAACTCTAAAGTGCTAAGTAGAAATCTACCAAAATAGAATAAAAATCCTACAAATAATAGGAATGTATTATATTTTCTGTATAAATATAATTTAACAAAGAACATAATGCTTGAATCAAATCTAAATGTTGCGTGTTTTGTTTTAATAGAAATTTGTTAGTTTAATATAGATGTTAGAACTGAAACATATAACTAAACTACATATTTAATTAAGTTGGACTATTGAATTTATGCTTGGGTTAAGTAGTGATTAATGGTCAATTAACTATTTGTGTTCTACAAATCCAAGGTACGAACAACAATGGTATTAGATTGTTTTTGGATCCACACATGATTGTCGAGACCTACAAATTTGTTATTATTTTAAAATTTTAAAGATCGTTTCAACCTTATAGTAATATGTAGTTTACCATATCGATTAAAAATATATATATTTTGTTTCATTATTCATGTTTTTTCTTTCCGTTATGTATGAAATCGCATATTTTTAGAGGGATGTTTGGGGATTCCAACAATAATATGAGATCATAATTTTAAGGTATTAAATACCTCAATTAAACGATATTAAAGATGAAATAATTTTTGTACTTATTCTTATAAAGAGATATTCAATTTTGTAAGTAATTTAACTCAACACGTTAAATTTTTTTAAAAGTATGATAGATTAGGTTATTTATTCATTTTTTTTATTTATTACAACTTGCCTTCTTAGATATCAGTCGGCACATTCATAGAAAATGATCAGTCAAATGTGACCTTAGATGACAGTTGTTTCATATTATCTATATTAAAATGATATAGGAAAATATTTATAGAGAACTGTGCAGAAATATTTAATTTAGGTTAAAAGTTTATCAAACTTAGTGAAGTCACATTTAGAAGCAAATAATTGATAAAGAGTTCATAAGGTGGAAAAACAAACTTGTCTCCCTTGAATCTACTTCATTCTCCTATCCCTGACCCTATTGATCCAAACATCTCCCTCTCATATCTCCAAAGATCCACCCAATCATCTCCCTCTCACTCGATTGTCTCCCTCTCATCTCTCACTCTCTCTCTCCCTTTCATCTCTCACTCTCCATCTCATTTGACCCAAAGCCCTGACTCGAAAACCCCATAAACTCTGTAGTCTCATTTCCTTCCCCCTCAAGCACGACTCAAAGGATGCGCATGGTTGTGACCTCGGCTTGGGCGAGATAGTAAACTCGACCGATTGGCGAGTTCTAAGTTGGTTGCCATGAAAATATAGTGGTCAGCCGTTGAGGTTCCACATCTCAACTTAGGTTGAATGGTGAAAGGTCATTGTCGGTTGAGGATGTGATTTCTCAATATCAGTTGAAGCAATTACATTTTCATGACAATAACGAAAACTTTAGTTAGTCGGGTTGAATGATCTTCTGTGATGGTAGTACCCATGATTAATTTATATAGGACCCACTGGTTTATGTTGTACTACAGTTTATCTAGTACCTTGATAGTTTGTTCTGAGTTAACTTGTGTAGTGCCCAGTTCATGAAGGATTATTACCTAAGGTTGTACCCATTGTTCGTGCAAATACAAACAAATGCTATTAGTAGTACTTATGGTGTTGCTGGTTTGTACCCACATTACATTTAAATTGTACCTAAGGTTTAAATGGGTTGTACCCTAGATATATTCTAATTGTACCTAAGGTTAATTTGTGTAGTACCTAGAGTTCATGAAAGTTGTACCCAGAGTTCATAAAGGTTATACCCAAGTTTTAATCATATGGTACTTACATTTTACTAATTACAAAAACAAACAAGTGTTATTAATAGTACCTCTGATCATGGTTGGTTTGTACACACATTACATTTCGAAAGTGCTCACTTAAGGTTTAAATGGGTTGTACCTAGATACGATGCAATGGTTGTACCTAACGTTAACTTGTGTAGTACTAGAGTATAAAGTGTACCCAAAGTTTACTCATATTTTACTTACAATTTATTAATTAAAAACAAACAAGTACTATTTGTAGGAACCAAGGTATATCTGGTTTGTACCCACATTACATTTAGATTATACCTAAGGTTTAAATGAGTTGTACCATAGATACATTCTAGTTATACCTAAGGTTAACTTGTGTAGTACTAGAGTTCATGAAGGTTATACTTAGAGTTCATAAAGGTTGTACCGAAAGTCACAATTATAATAAGCATTTACAATTATCGGAGTAATCTAGCCACAAAACTTCCCATGAATGATTGGTTTTGTGGGTAATTGGGGTTTGGTTGGAGTATGCCTTGTATCTAAGCCTACTTCAGGAATGAGTAATAGGCAATAGATTTCCAACTTGAGGATCATTTTCTCAAGTTACAAGGTTGGATGATGCACCTATCTGTGATCCTAAACCACTTATATTACTCAAAGATCTATTTCACCCATAATGTATTGCCAAAAAGTTCTATGTGTGAACCCCATTTAGGTAAAGCTTTGTATTCACAAGCATGTGAGCACCAATGGGTGCATTCATGTGATAATCGACTAGAAATTAAGATGAGAGGGAGAGGGATGGGTTTTTGAGCAGAAGAGGGAGAGATGAGGAGGGGGGAAGTTGAGACGATCAAATGGTGAGGGAGAGTGTCACCAAATGGTGAGGGAGGGTGTGAGTTGAAGAAGAGGGAAAGGGATAGGTTTTAAGAGTTAGATCGGGTTAGGGCTAGAGGTTTTTTATAAGGGTGGGTATTTGGATCCAAAATTAAATTAGGAGTATTTTAGGGAGACAAATTTATTTTTGCCACCTTATAGAATCTTTATCAATTATTTTATTCAAATAAAATTTAGACTAGATTTGATAAACTTTAAGCCTAAATTTTCAAATATTTCATGCTAGGGCTCGCAACATAGTTTTCCCATGATATAAAGTATCTGAGATAGGAATGTTCTTGATTTTACGGCATATTTGATGTGGCTATATGTCTGCTAAATATCTCACACTTAGTCGTTTTTCAACTTGTTTAGGGTATTTTGTAGGTATAATTTGAATTTTTCGTAATTTAAATTCAAAACATGAAAATTTCGAAACCCGGAATTTGTACAAGATACAAGGGTAAAAGTGGAATTTGTCAAAACAAGATATACACGTCATAAGATAATAGATTATAATAAGTGTAAATATGAGAGTTGTAGTGTAGTGACGCCCTCAACTCGGCACACAATGTCAAGCGAGGGTGTCATTTTTATTTTATTTTATAAACTTATAACCTTTAAGCTTGTTCATTCAATCTTAAACATTTAACTTGTACCATATTTTTGTGATGGATTACAAAATATATACAAACTCACGTATATGGAAATGTTCAATATTTACAATATTTACATTGTTTTACAAACAAAACATATACAAAATAGATAAAGGTCTTTAGTGGGCACCTAGAATTGTGTTGGCTTGTGGTTCTGCGATGTGGAGTATCCAGGATGTCTTGTTCTTGCTTCTCACAGTACCTCTGTAGGATGAAAGCTTAGTGCTAAACTGCAGCTTGAGTGAGAGATAAACTAGTGGATGTAGTCTCTAGAATCTTTGAATCAACTGGATCGTGGGACATGCGTCAAAGCGCAGCGATGCGCAAACAAACAGAAAGCGTGATTGAGAACTCAAATGCCTCTCAATCTTTAAGTTAGACTCTCTTTCTGTCTGATTAGGATCCTCTGTTTAATCTTGAATCTCTTACCTTATTTATGTGATGACCTTCTTTTATCGGAGAGGAAGAGTCAAAACCATGGAAAGTGGATGATTTTTCTCCCAATCGGAAGGAAAGATGAAGTATATCTACGACTTGGAGACTAGTTCTTCCTTTTAAATAGATGTGTTTCCAGAATGAAGGGCCCCGAGACCGCTTGTCCACCCTGAATGAGGTTGTTAGCATGATTCATGGAAGGGCGCATATTCTCTTTGGGGAAGTATGTCCGGCAGCATTTGTTAAATAAAGTCTCCAGGCGGGAGAGATGGCATTCGAGGAATGTCGACCCCTTTCCGGTTAGGGGAGGATATCTGGGCCTTGGCTCTTAAATTGGGCTCGCAGGCCGGGCCGGCCTAATTATATTCTTTAGTCGGCCGGGGCCTGTTAGCAGTGTAATCGGGCCTAAGTCCATGGTACCCACAATGCCCCCTTTTTTCCTATTGGGGAGGGCAATCATCCCCGACTTGAAAAAGAAAACGCGCTTGATCAGCATAGCATGGGAAACAGTAGGCAATCAATGTTGGTGTGTTCCAACGTGAATTTTCTAACTTTTTTGGATGTGTAGTAGATGTGGTCGCTTGGGATAACCTTGGGGCTGGAGTTTGCTATAAAAGGCCGGAGGGTGACGCAGTTCGTTATGCCACTGGTTATCCATGTTTATCCAGTGGAGAAGGGTGGTTAGGCGTTGTGGAGAATCAGACTTAGTGGATTGTTCCCTTACAGGTAAGATGATTAGATAGACGGTTTGAGCGTGCGTCCAAGCACGAACCATATCAAAGATTTCAAGGCTTGAGTGGAGTTGGAATAGATTATCCATGTTCTAGTTGGCCCTTGGGTGGTTCTAAAACTCGAATGGAATCCTCTGCATCCAAGGACACCCCCTGCCCAACCAGCAGGGCTCTTTGATGTCATCTCCCCTTTCTTGAGCCCCTTTCCATCTTTCCTTGTTTCTTAGTTTTACGCCCAGCGATTTTGCCTCTCTCTTGCTTCTTCTTTGGCCTGCGCTCTTGCTGTACTGGCCTCTTTTGATTGATATGAATGAGAGCGATGTAATTATCTTAATACGATCGCCTGGTTGTAAGGGCATGAATGTACTAATGGATGAATGTAATGATGGATGCCATTTGGTGCAATTAATAAAATCGTACTTCTTTGACATTTGAGTACTTTGTCCCATCTTGATATTCCTGCACTTTATTTTTTATCTCAGGGCAGGGGCCAATTCATTGGTCATCGGTTGGGATATTGAGTGATCCCAGTGAGTGGAACGACTTATGGTGGGGGGCCCAACAGGTTAGGATAACATGAGGGCCCACTAATGCAACTTTGTGTTCCCCTATCGTACTTACAGGAGGTTGGAAAGTCGCGGTAGCTTATTTGAGGGAGTGATGAGTCGTCGCATTTAATGCGCTAAGCGAGTCCTAGCGGTTGGTATGTGAGAGCCGTCATTGGGTTTCCCTCTCCATTCTTATCATCCTCGGGTTTACATTCCCTTCTTGGTCGAAATCTTCTCTGAATGCCTCACGTGACTTTGCTTCTTCTTTGGCCTCTTCGATGTTGTCTGAGACCAGATGATGTAATTATCTTAATCACGATCGCACAGTTATAAGGGCATGAATATCGCGATGGATATAGATGTAATGATGGATGCCATTTGGTGCAATTAATAAAATCGTACTTCTTTGACATTTGAGTACTTTGTCCCATCTTGATATTCCTGCACTTTATTTTTTATCTCAGGGCAGGGGCCAATTCATTGGTCATCGGTTGGGATATTGAGTGATCCTAGTGAGTGGAACGACTTATGGTGGGGCCCAACGGGTTCGTGCATGAGGCCTTAGTGGCTGTGTTCACATGTCGTGCCACAGGAGTTGGAAGTCGCGAAGTGAAGCATTGGGGAGTGATGGTCGTCGCGTAATGCGCTAGTAGGTCCTAAGCAGTTGGTATGTAGGGAGCCATGTAACATCCCAAATTATACTCTAACAGTTTTATAAAATGTTTTGGGTATAATAAACGTAAAGGTATATTTATTCGGAATAAAATAAAGATAAAAACAAAAGTAGGAATATGCATAAGTTAAATTACAAATAATAAAGAAGATTAGAGGCTATTGTAAAAATATTATAGATTGATTTGTAAATATTAGAAGAGTTGGATGGCAAAGTGAAATGAAAAAGGGATAGATCAAATAAGGATAAGACCAAAATAAATATCTCATTTTGGTGGAAAAAGAGGAGAGCGAAATACGGATAAGAGAGAAGAAAGAAAGGAAGAAGAAGAAGAAGAAAGAAGATCAGGTATGGAACTATGATTTGGTATAGAAAGTAGGCAATGAATATGTATGTAAACTAGGTGTGTATGGAGCTGTGAATATTTGTGCGGATACATGTCTTGGGTTGTATAGATTTGGTATTGGTATGGAATATGAGTATGTGTCATATGATTACGGGTGTATGGAAATCTAGTTTGGTCTAGAGCGTTTAGATACATGGTTAAGAAACCCTCTATCTTGTGTATGGTTTGAGTTTGAAATTCTAAACTCATTTCTTGTAGAGTTGAGTTAAGAGAAGAGCTTTAAGGCTCTAAATATGTGTTTGAGAAAGATACAGTTGCAAGTTGAACCCGAAAATTCTATTGTCGATCATATGCAGTAGCCGGATCTTAGAGCAGGTTTTTGGATCAGAAATACAGAATTCAGAAGTAAGTCCTTCTGTGGTGTAGCCACATCAATGAACTTGATGTTAGGCTTTAATTTCTCAATTAGGGTCTCTTGTAGACGAGTTATGGTGTTTACTGCGAACGATCAAATGGGTGAGGGTCGTCGAAGCGGAGGTGTTCGTCAAGCGGGGGTCGTCAGCGGTACTGTCAAGCGGTGCTCGTCCAAGCGAGGTCGTCAAGCGGTGCTCAGATCCAAGCGGTGCTGGATCCAATGATGCTCGTCAAGCGATTAACCGTCGCCCGATCTGACTCGTCATTTCGTCAAGGCCCGAGCTGCGCGTGACCTCGACCGGGAGGTCGTATCTCCCTTTGTCTGAACTGCGGGTGGGTGTTCTTGGACTCTATAGGCCCATTGGTCGAATCCATCAATAAACTTTATAAGGTTGGAAGTCATCTTAGTTCAGAAAACACAAAGCGGTGACACTACACGCATCATAGTTATTCATTGTATGAATGCCTCTTATGAATTCATGAATAGCTAAATAGCATACATGCGAGCATAGTTATTATGCATATAATGAGATATGAAAAATGCAAAGATATAGATAAATGATTGTATATATATATATATATATCATATGATTAGAATATGATAATTATTCGAGAATAAGAGATATAAGCAGGGAAAATACACATTGATTGTATGCGCAGAACCTAGTAGAGGGGATAATTGAGCATGCCTATTGGGGAAAAGCGATTCTTTGTCTGGATATTAGGCCCGTTTAGTCGATGACATAGATCCGTTTGGATCGGGTGTACAGAAAGGGTCACCTGACGCCTCGGGGAACTCATGAATGGTCCTTTGTCTCATCTGATGATGATACTTTGGGTTTTCATATTAAGGCGCTCATGAATGGTCATTGTCTGTCTGATGATGATGCCTTTGGGTATCATATTCTAGGGCACTCATGAATGGTCCTTTGTCTCATCTGTTTGATGATACCTTCGGGTTTCATATTACCGGGCACTCATGAATGGTCTTTGTCATCACCGGTGATGATACCTTGAGGTATCATATTCACCAGAGCGCTCGTGGATGGTCATTGTCTCCTCTGATGATGATACAACCGGGTATCATATTACCGAACATAGTACATTGTCTCCACCACCAATGATACTTGGCGCCTTCGAGGCCCTCATGGTTTCCTGTATCCACTTCTAAGGTTTATCGGACATGAAACATAAAAGAAATAGCCTTGAGTATATGAGAAATGTAGAGAATATGACATGATATGAGAAGCATAACCTTTGCTATGTGATGATAGTATACGAGTTACAAGAGCAGTAAAATCTGAGTTGACATGAAAAGTATGGATGATGATAAGAAATGGGCCCGGTTATGATAAGTATATATATATGATGATAAGAATCACATCTTGTTATATGTGTGATAGCCATTTTGTATCGAAGTGTGGTGACTCTTATGAAGTCGTATTCCCCTTAAGCGTAAAGCTTAGCAGGTGTTCAATCCGTGTAGTGCGAAGAGGGAAATCGGAAGACGGGCAATCCATCGGAGTCAAGGCCACATCCATAGGTGCCCGTGGAAGACCTTTAGGTACATTACGTATATGTAATTTTGTAACCAATGTAAATATTGTAGATGTTGAACATTTCATATTTGGAGCTTGTATTTATATTTTGTAATCACATTGCTTCTGAGAATGTAATACAAGTTAATTGTTTAACATTATATGAATATGTAAGTGTAAAGGTTATAAATTTTTTTTTTTTTAAAAAAAAAAAAAAAAAAAAAGTGACCCTCCGCCGACATCCTATCAGGGTTGGGCGTAAGAGCCATGTTGGGTTTTCCATCTCCCATTCTTATCATCCTCGGTTTACATTCCCTTCACCAGTCGAAATCTTCCTCTGAATACACTCTTTGTGACTTTGCGTTCTTTGCGACCAGTTATGAGGCAGCTTACTCAATTCTCAGTTCTGATTAACTACTATTTCCCTTGTAAGTGTGTTGAATCTTTGCTAATGGCCCTTTTTCGACCGTGGGAAGGTATGAGGTGAGGGGAGGTCTAAAACCTATTAGGCTTGGGTGGTATTCGCCTAAGTTTGGTGATTTTTCCTTTTTTACCCGTTTGGTATGTGGCTTGGGGCTGATACTCATTCTCTCCCTCAGCTGATCTGCAGCCAGAATGGCGAGAGGTCGAAGAAAATTCCATTAGTCGGGCGGTGTAGTGAGGCTTGCCAGAAGGGCCAGCGTTCTATGACGACATCGTCATCATGACAATGGAGGAGTTGGGAACCTGTGCGAGATCCTGGAGTAACATTGACACGAAGTTGATGGAAAAGCGGCGAGTCCACTATGGTGGAGAACCTGATGGTGTTTTTATGAGAGCAACGTGGTGGGCTTAAGCTTCCCGGTCGCGACACTTTCGTCGAAGCAATTCACCACATTTACTCGGTCGCCTCAGTGTACTATAATCTCGATACTATCCGGATAACCCAGGTTGTAGCGTGCTAAATCTCTTATACCAACTTGACCTTTAGTTGGTTGAGATTTGTTTTATCACCATAAGAAGTGGTGGTGGACGGATGTCATGTCGATCCGAGTGTCATGATTCTGAGTGTCCAGCGGACTCCCTGATTAACTAAGATGGAGCGAAGGTGCGCTTCTAGTAAGGGCAGCAGGATGAGACCCAGGGTTCCCACAGGCTTCCTTTAGGGTTGCTTAGGTCCGCGGTATTTTCCAAGTGTGTCTTGGTAATGGTTAGTTTCTTGATGTATGTGTGTAAGTTTGCCTGCGTGGCGAGTTGTGGATCATTGGTGCAGAGAAAGGCTGGAAGGGTAGGCTGGTGGAGTGGGTGAAGAAAGCAAGCTTCGAAAAAATTCACCGGCTATTGCGCCATTATAAGGTTCTCATACTTAAAGAACTTAGTTGACGTGAGGCAGACTTCGACTTCCTATAGCCTCTGTCATCGCCTTTGCCTTGAAATCGTTGATGGAGAACATTTTGTCACTGTCGATCTGCTGCGCTTAATATCAGGTGGCGCATCAACATCCGGGGTGCGGAGGCTGAAATAGCGGATCGGAGATCAGCAGCCCGGTCTCTGTCGGGGCCATCTGCCTCTAATAGTGAGGGTTCTAGTTCAGCTCATCCTGCGTCTAGACGGGGTGAAGGGGGTAGCCGTCCCGAACACCTTCCTTTACCTAGTAGGGGAGGCAAATCTGCCCCCCGAGTACTAAAGGTTAAAAAGAAGAGGGTAACCGGGCGGGGTAATGCACATGGAACCCAAGTGAGAGATTTTATCCCTTGGGTCCGTCCTGAGTCCAGCCAACCCCCGGATTCGAAAGAAGGAGAGGAAGAGGAGATGACGGGGTTACTTGACCATTATGCCGCCAGAAGCAACAGGAAAATGTTGAGCGGAGGTCCGACGCCGCTTCCCGATTAGGGCCGACGGGTTGCTTCGGCCCGCAACTGTGGTAGCTCTAAATGCAGTAATTATTATTCAAGCCCGTCGAGACGGATCTAACATTAGCTCGATATGTGGACATGCCCCGGGGGAGTTTCTGGGGAGGCCGCTCCCACTCCTCCCACGCTTTAAATGATCCTCCTCCTATCTGCTGGAAGCTTCTCTGCGGCAGTCCGAGTTTACTTGCACGTCAAGAGGCCCCCGCCTGCACTCCATATCACCGAATTCCTATCTCCTTGCTTGCGGCCTGGTTCCTCCGAAGGAGGAGATGTCGGCACCGGCCGGAAGACGCAGACATACCTCCTATTGACAGGAATTTGTCTGGCATTCCACAAGAATCCTCCCCAAATGCTAAGCTCGCTCGACCGACAAGTTACCACGGTTGCTTGTCAGAAACCAACCGGCTCAAAATGTGGGTTATAAAAATTTTCACTTTTCTATCAAAATCACAACTTTAGATTTAACGAAAATCCGACAGCATAACGGCTGCACAGTGGTCAAGCCCGAAATACAGAAATCACATGTATATAAAAAAATACACTCCCAATATTTTCCAAAAAATCCAACTACAACCATAAAGGACCTCTGGTCCTTATCAAAATATAAGATAAGAATCAATCCAACATAAATTCATCGCAACCTGTTTTTCTCAAAACCATGCATGCATATTTTACAAAAGATATTTACATATAACAAATGTCACATTTTAATTTTTTCTACGTTTACATTACACATTATCTTATATATAAATACAACACAACGTCTAGGACTGAGGATCCTAAAAAGGTCTTTTGGCTTCGACACCTACACCTGAAAAATTATTTAAAAATAGAAAACTGTG
This sequence comes from Tetrastigma voinierianum, assembly GCA_016808115.1. NCBI lineage: Eukaryota > Viridiplantae > Streptophyta > Magnoliopsida > Vitales > Vitaceae > Tetrastigma > Tetrastigma voinierianum. Next base: position 93,350 of record JAEQBH010005647.1, read on the forward strand.
AGCCAAACGGGCTCAGTGAGTACTATAAGTTCTAAATGTTGTTGTCTGCTATATGTACCTCTCTATATGAAAATATGTACAGAAATGGTTGTAAAATCATGGCGATAAAACAGAAGTTTTTAAGCAGAAAACCATTTCTCAAAAACTGCTTCAAAACTATTTCGCCGCTGAAAATCGCTTTAGTGGTGGTTAATATCTGAAAGTGTTATACTGTAAATCAAGTACCAACCACTATGACCCATTTCTGAAATACCCTAGACGTGATGCCACTAACCTCGGAACTCCGGACATCGTAGTGAACCCTAAACACCACCCGTCTAATATGGTCCGTGAACACGGCGGATCTCTATAAACATAATGGAAACCTCGAACCAAAATGCCCTGATGGAACTCTGAACCAACACTCATCACCATGTATTACGTCAGCGCTAACTATCTATATACCCGAATGCGCAGGGCGCCTTCATTATATAAATATATACTATATCTATCCCCCCAATTGCCGACTCAGGCAATATAGTTAGTCGCACGTCCCATAACCCCCGCATGCATAATCCGAGATACATCCGACGGAAATCGAAGCCACATTCAGTGGGGTTTAGCTAAACTAGGCTAAACCTGCTTTTGGCACCTAAATTGAAATTTTCTGCTGAGTATAACAAGTGGGAGGTAAAAACAATGCTTTACTAATTACATTATATTTTCAAAGCACTTAACAAGCTTGTAAATTAAACACTTTCGTTTTCGAAAACGATTTCAAGTACTCACATTTTTCTCGACTAATTTCTTTTAATTCTTGTCAAGCACGTTAGATTATCGTCGTATGCTCCAATCGCCTACACAATCTATACAAATTACGAAAATGTCCTACCAACGCTTTAACCATAAAACATACGTATGCCTAAAGTCGACTTTGGTCGAAACGACCGATTCTAACAAAACTTTACGCATCTACCACATTCGATAAGGACATCGACACATGATATGAAATTGACCAAAATGTCCCTACATTACTTTTAGGAAATGCCCTATATAAAACTATCCGCTTTAGCAACTTTTCTCAAAGCGACCTAATGCTATTCTGATGTATTAGACCATTACCACGCCTGACAACTACGCAATTCGCACACTTGGTGCTACAATTAAATTTTTTCAGAAATTATGTGGGTACCAAATGCTATTAACAGGCATATGGTTAGATTCTAGACTCAATGGACTTTCCATAGAGTCTAAAAACACCCAAAAATATTTCTAAAAATTATATCCGATCAGTTCGAATAAAACTCAAATTTTAATATGAATATCGTAAAACAAATCTCCGAAATTCAAACACGGATCGTCCGAACATAGTCTCAAAAATTCCTAAAAATTCCTAAACTCAATCCAAAAATTTTGGGACTGAAATTTACAACCTTTCACGGCCTCCAAGAAAATTTCAAGCCATTACATAACATTTAGGCTAAAAATAACTCAAATAGGAAAATTCCCTACCTCTTAGAGTTTGAGGAAATGCTGCTTTTGGTATTTACTAGCTCTCGCCGCTGTTAGTAATCAACTTTGCCTTCAAGCCCAACAAAATCTATGGTCCGATTTCCGTAGATTTTAGAAAAAACGGAAAAAAAGAAAAAAAATTAAAACATTTCGCCTCTCTCTCTCTCTTCTATAGACGCTCTAACTTTGTCCGTCCCTCCACTTTTTGATTTTTATGTTTTTTTTAATTATTATTATTATTATTATTATTATTATTATTATTATTATTTGGATAAATGATTTCTATTGCCTCATTTGGGTCCGTTTTCCTCTAAAACAATTTATTTATTTTGGCCACTTTATTTCAGAAATCGAACTTAGCTCAAACCATTTCGACTTTCGAGATTTTTTGTAAAACTTTGGCCCCCAAGTTTCACCGCAACTTATCACCCAAAATCGTAAATATTATGGACTGCCTCGCACTCCGACGAATTTTTCTCCGGGTCACTAGATTTCGCGAGACCTAATTTAATCTGAGCAAATCCCTGCTTCTGGCCATCGTAGATCTGTATACTTTCTAAGCTTCCCTGAACCATTTTGGCAATTTATTATCATTTTACCATTTTTGTAATTTTCTAATTTTTTTTCATAATTTATACTTTCACCCCTCCACTTTCCTTAATTGCAAAAGTGCCTCAATTCTTTGAAAACTTTACATTTTCACCCTTAAAAACAACTTTCAAAAATTCTATTATGACACTAAAATAATTATGAAGTCTCTTGGTGTACCTTATGTGACCTTAGGATTACACGTGTCGACCAATCTATCAGAAGGGGGCACATAAATCCTTCCTCCTTAAACATTTCGTCTTCACAACAAAACTAACATAAAGAGGATTTTAATCCGAAAACAAATGAGGATATTGGATCACAAGATCTGAGCTCGAATTTACTGGGAAATACTTCCTTAATCCCATGTGATTCCCCCATAAGACTTCGACTAAAGGGATGACCTTATTTCGCAAAAATCAGCCGCGATCTACTATATGCATCGTGCTGCTCCTTATGTGTCAAATTATCCCCTTTAGTTCTACCGGGCTGATCTTGAGTACACGTGGAGGGGATTTGGAATGTACTTGCGGAGTATGGATACATGAAACACATTATGAACCTTAGACAACTCTGGAGGAAGGTCTAGTCTATATGCTACTGGTCCCACTCTGGCAATAATCTCATATGGCCCTATGTATCTGGGCCTCAGCTTTCCGCGCCTTCCAAATTTGAGGATACATTTCCAAGGGGAAACTTTGAGGAAGACCCTGTCGCCCACCTTAAATTGTAGATCCCTACTTTGTTTATCCGCATAACTTTTCTGTCTGTCCCTGACTGTCTTGAGTCTGTCTCTGACACCTGGATCTTATCAGGTAATCTATACTAATCTCTCGGCTCATCGCTCCCTCTCTCTCCTACTTCATCCCAAAGATACCGGAGTACAACACCTCCGACCATGCAACGCTCAAATGGAGCCATGCCTATGCCGGAGTGATAACCGTTGTCATAGTTTAACCCATCAGAGATAAGTGCGCATCCCGCCTTCCCTTAAAATCTATCACGCATGCTCCGAGCACCCTCTAACGCTTGAATAGTTCTCTCCGACCAATTAATAGCATGAGGATGGAAAGTCGTGCTAAAGTGCAATCGAGTCCTCATGGCATCCTCAGAAACTCGAACCAAAACTGGATGTGAACTGGGTCTCGGTCCGAGACTACTGAGCATAGAACACCATGCAATCTAACTATCTCCTTCACATATAATTGGGCCAACTTGTCCAACTGGTCATCATTGCTAATCGGGAGAAAATGCCGGATTTCTCGTTAGTCTATCCACTGGCCACCCATATGGCCGTAGTTTGCCTCCGAAGTTCTCGAAAGCCCTGTAACAAAATCCAGGTAATCTATCCCACTTCCATGTGAACTCCAAGGGTCAGATCTTCCCCGCGGGTTTTGGTTCTCTGCCTTCACCTGCTGACAGGTTAGGCATCTGGATACGAAATCTGCAATTTCCTTCTTCATGCCCTTCCACCAATAATGCTCCCTCAGAGTATGATACATCTTGGTGCTACCAGGGTGCATGGCGTATGTTGAAGAGTGAGCCTCTTCCATGATTTCCCTTTTTAGTTCACCTATTTCAGGTACACACATTCGACTCCTTCTAACTATTACGCCATCGTCTCTGATCTAGAACTCTGGTTTCCTACCACCCAAATCTCCGCCCTCAACTTAATCATCTCTGAAACCCGTCGACCTTCCTTTGGATCCTCGATCCACGAGAAGAGGATCTAACATAAAAGGATTGTCCTTGTATTAGGCTACCTACAACCGAACTCCTAAAGATCTCAACTTATCAACAATGGGAGATATATCGTCCCGTAGATAAGCATAGAACCCTCCGCTTTCGGTTAAGGCATCGGCTACTACATTGCCTTCCCGATGGTACTTCTATCGTGCAATCATAATCCTAATCAACTCCAACCACCGCCCCGCCTTTGCTGCTTCTTTTCTAAGTGAAGATATACTCGCAAGCTCTTATGACGGTGAATATTTGACAGGAACACCGCATAGATAATGTCTCCGCATCTTTAGAGCAAAACATTGTCGCTAGTTCTAAATCATGGGCTCGTGCATTTCGCTTCATGCTTCTTTAACTCGACGGAAGCATAAGCTATCACTACCATCCTCGCATCAAACACACCTCTAATCTTTGTTTAGAGGCATCATCAGACACCACATAAATCGTCTTCTTTCCCGATGGTAGCTAACACCGGAGTTGTCGCCACCCTCGCCGCCCTCAAAACTATGCGCCTGCATCTCACCACTCGAATTTATGATCCTTTTCAATAGATCAAGTTAATGAGGCTGCATTCAAAATCCTCAACAAATTTCCGTAATAACCCGCTAATCCAAGGAAACTATGACTTCAAACATTCGTGGCTAGCCTGGGGCTCACTATACTTCGATCTTCTCGAGGATCCACACTAACACCTTCACCGAAATGACATTACGACCCAAGAAAGCTACTATTCAACCAAAACTCATACTTACTAAACTTGGGCCAGAGCAACTACTTTCAAAGAATTCGCACACGTCCCGAGATGCCTGCATGCTCCTCTCGACTGCCTTCGAGTACACTAGGAATGTCATCAATGAATACGATCAAACTTATCTAAATATGGACTCCACCTGCTCATCAAATCCATGAACGCAGCCGGGCATTCGTCAATCCGAATGGCATCACTAGGAACTCGCAGTGACCGATCTCGTCCCTGGGCGCGCCTTAGAAACATCATTCTCCCAGACCCTCAACTGATGGTAGCCCGACCTTAGGTCAATCTTAGAGTATACCCGAGATCCATGCAATTAGTCAAATAGCTCATCTATACGAGGAAGCGGATATCAAGGCGACATCGCCTCGATTCAAATTGGGTTAGTCTATACACAATCGTAGTTTCCCATCTTTCTTCTTTACGAAGAGAACTGGAGCTCCCTACTGGAGGTATTAGGGTCTGGAGGAAGCTCTGCTTAACAATTCCCTCCAATTGTCCGCCTTCAATTCTTTCAACTCTGCTGGCGCCATTTTGTATGGAGGAATGGATATCGGCTCGGTCCCTGGAACCAGTTCAATAACAAACACAATTGCTCTATTCGGGGGTAAACCTGAAATATCATCTGGAAAGACATTTGTAAACTCTTTAACTATGGGGATGTATTCCAGCAGTGTCCCCTCTTGTCTCTTATCCACCACAAATGCCAAATAACCCTTGCAACCCTTCCGAAGCATTTTCCAGGCGGTCATAGCATTAATGAGACTAGGGCACCTCTTCCGATTCCCTAAAAATATCACGCTGCTCCCCAAGGAGAGGGGCCGATGGGCTCGTAATCCAACCCAAGGTATAAAATCTTCCACCTGGGCCTCGCGAGCACTCTTCCCCTAGGTGCTCATCTTCTTTTGATCACAATACTCGGGGTAGGGACTAATCCTCTTTTCAAGGAAGCCTACGACAAATACTACCCGACCGTACGTAGGGCGTGAATCGAACTGGCTAATGGACATTGAGGTAAACGTGATTTGAGGTCTGCAATGTTCGCCTCCTACCAATGCTTCGCCTTGATCCCCGGTGATGGCACACGGCCTCAAGGAGCAAACGAAGGTGATCTAAGGGTAATGAAGTGTTCTCTGCCCATAATCTCTGATGGCAGCGAGCGAGGAATAATCGGGAGACTGTAGGGAGCCGGGCTCCGTCTCACGTCAGTAAGGTTCTTCAAAGTCAGAAGAACCTCATAATGGCACTCTTGTCTCGTAAACCCCACGCCTACGACCTCCTGCGCCCGCCTTCTACCCAATACACTAACCTGCCTCTCCATTTTTTCCTTGCATCAGTAATCCACAATCAATGTAAAGTCATACATGTATGACCCACCTGGGACCATTTCCTAGTTCCTACACACACCTAGGAAGCACTGCGACCGGTTAATATAAAACAGTAGGTTAGGAGAGCCCGGGGTGTGACGCCCTAAAACCGGGGTGTCCGTTGACAACCCGTCAACTCGCGGAACACTCGTGGATGTCAGGTAACCTACCCGACATTCACGAAAATCGGGCAGAGTCTCCTTTGTACGGGGAGCTCTACCCAAATACAAAACCTGTCCCAAATGTACCACAATGACCACACAGGCCCATGCGAGTAGTAATATAATGGCCACTTGGGCCCCTGCATCAATACTCAATAAATATATCCCAAATACATCAACTATCTACAATAGTTCAAGAGTTAATAAATTACTCTTTATACAAACATATATTAATATTACCACATTCTAATACATGTTATACAAAATCAAAGCCACAAGTCGACTTTCTTCATATGTGCGGTCCCGACGCGGTCACCAAGCCAGACCGACCAGACTTGAAAGGGGGGTCTCACGACGGTGAGCAAAGCCCGAGGATAATCTCCACAAGGGCTACTCCCACCTAAGCGCACACGAATGGTCGCATAATCAAACACACATCCAAGTGCAACATACACATGTCTACCCGAATGTCTACATGCCATGAATGAGACTCGACCACCATGCCCCATGTATCGAGCTCGCTAGCTCCATCACTCATCATGTCAATATAATATATCCCGAGTCACTCACCGACTCGTCTCACATGCATACGCCAACTGTGACAACTGTCACTGGTATTACCAATGACCCAAGCATCGAGCCCTCACCGGCTCCATTACCCAATGCAAGTGTCAATGGGCAACAAATCCCAAGTCAATCTCCGACTTATCACACAACCAAGTCTATGTGATAAACATGAATCGTGTGTCTTCTTTTCGGGCAACATAACTTTCGTGATACCGCAGGTCTCTACACTCCATATTTAACTATGATATCGCGGTCTCTTACACTCCATACACCTCGAGTCCTCACTAACTCCTCAAACATGCATTCCGCCATGAATGAAAAACCATTTCAAACAAAGGTATTTGTTTTTAACCTGGACAACCCTCCGATATAAATAGTGACAGACCGATAATCTATTTTGTGGACAACCCTCCTGATGTATATCAATCGCTGCACTTGACGATTGATATTATATGGACAACCTCCGATGTATATCAATCTGGGGCGACTCGATGATTGATATTATGGACAACCTTCGATGTCAGAGTGGACACACTGAGCAAATAGTATTGTTGGTCAACCTCCAAACAATTCTCTCAAGAAACCACTCCTACGCAAATTACCCTATTTGCTCTGGTGCCCTGCATATGAAATGCAATGAGCCATTTCCATTTTCTTAACTCCGTGCGACTCATTTGGACGCTTGTTCATTAGTCAGCTTCACTAATCAACACCGCACGCGGTGAGCCGATCCACAACCGTGTACTCACGATTAACATCAAACACCCAACACAATGTCGATCTCAACCATGCACTTACACCCACTTTAGGTTATCCTAAAGGCATATAATGCACGATGCCAATCTCCAACACATTCATGCTAATATATTCATACGCATATATATTAACATAATTAAATCACATAAAACACAAGTACGCAAATTCACAATCAATTACACCAAAATTAGCTCATGGGCTAATTAACAACACGGACAATTCATTTTCAATAATTACACAATAAAATGGCCCAAATCTAGGACCCATATAAAATAGTGGCACTCGTCCCTTTCACGTTCATCATCGAATATCAGGATACCAAAACACACCACAAAACCCGTAGACATCGCCTCCCGGAGCAACCAAACCTCAATACAGTCCGGGACTGCTCGAAAATAGTCCCAAAATTCTCTGGCTATGACTGCCTAAAATAGTCTCAAACTTCGCCCGAATCATTCGAAAATGGGCCCCGAATTCAGCCTGGATCACAAAAATAGTCCTCAAAATTTAAAATTCCTACACTCAGTCCAAAAATTTGAGGACTGAAATTTACTGCCTTTCACGGCCTCTAAGCCAATTCCAAACCATTAAATAGCCTTTAGGCTAGAAATAACACAAGTAGGAAAATTCTCTACCTCGTGGAGTTTGACGAAACTCCAAGATTTGCCATGTCCACGCGTAGCCTCGTCACAGATATCAATCTCTGGCCTTCCAAATTCCGATAAAAATCTCTTACTTCATCCGATTTACAGATCCGAGAAGAAAGCGACAGAGAAGGAAAATAAAAAAATAAAATCTCTCTCGCACGCTCTTCTCCTCCCCACTGACTCGCCCCATTTGATTTTTTTCTATTTTATTATTATTATAATATTATATTATTATTATTATTATTATTATTATTTGATAAACATTTCTATTGCTCAATTCAGGTCCATTTCTATCCTCAAAATTTTTATTTCTTTTCAGTTTGGTTTACAAATGAACTTAAATCAAGCCACTTCCTCGACTCTCCGAGATTTTCGCAAAATCTCGCCTCTCAGTTGTCGGGCATTTATCACCCGCACCAGAAAACATTCGACCGCTCCCGTGACCAACCAAATTTTTCAGGTCACTAGATTTCACGAGACCTAATTTAACGGCTCAACCGCTTCACATCCGAGATCTAGAGTACCTTCGATTTTCGAACCTAAATTACCGTTTATTTCATTTTTTTAAAAATTGAATTTTTCTCGGGTTTTACATTCTCCCCCCCTTAACATAATTTCGTCCCCGAAATTCACGCACATACGCATCACTCACATGCATATGCTACCTTCTACAACTCCAAGTTCGTGTCGGGTATCATAACCCACCTCAGTCAAGAATCACCGACAACCCAGAGGGTCAGCCAACCCATCCATGTCAAGAACGACATCAAACCCGATATGTCTACTCATATCCGACCAATCCTCACCCTAGATCCTAGAGGAGAATTTTCCATACAATATGCTTTTCCAGAGGCCTTAACTCTAAGCCCAAACTCCAAGGCCGATCCTCCTTTCTTCCCACTCCAAGACTCTGATCTCGAATGCCTTATGCGTCATCCATCTCTCTCTCTATGGTCAGAGCTGTCTCGACCATAGAGTTCATGTCTTGAGGCTAAGGCCCACACCCAAGCTCCGAATGGAAAACTTCACCATTCTCAAATCTCCCGACCTTGGCCATATCCGCGGGCCACATAGTCATCACCAGTGCGCCAACTCGAATCCGCCATGTACTCCATCACCGCCATCGCTCGGGTCACTCTAGGAACTCTTGGCATGTCTAGTAGTGGCCGGAAAATACTTGCTCATAAAGTGCCCATGGAACTCTGCCCAAGTTATTGCCTCTAAATCCCTAGAGGTCTTAACCCAGTCCCCCCACACTTGGGACTCACCCTCTAGGTGGAACGCAGCCTAGCCCGATTCGCCGCACGTATAATATCCATACCTCCAATACATTCTCACCTAATGAACCAATGGTCTGCCACCATCGATCCCCTCCCCGTAAAACGCCTGGAGGATGATGACTAAATCTCCGGAGGTTACCTGACCTCCCGATCACTTCACCGGCAGTAGTCAGCGCAATGGCAAAGAATACAACCCCAAATAATCCCCAAAGAAAGGCCCGTCGGTCAAATACCGGCAGGCCACAGCACCTCGTGAATGCACTTCTACGCCCTCGGCCTCGACTTCACATTCACACATACGAAATCAGACAACAAACTTTTATTTAATCATCACTAACTAGTAATGAACATGCCAATTAATAATAGACTTAACAATCATGAATCAATTCGCTCATCGCCTGCGGTGCTACTCACAACCACTTTTATTTATTTCAATAAAATTCAACACCTTTCGTGTTCATTTTATTTTCCTAACCCCTAAGGTTATAGTCTAACCTTAGCATTCCACTTTTCCTATATACATTATGCCACGTATAGCAATTTTCCCCGCAAGCAATAACCATTTAATCATATTTCCCATATACATCATACCGTGTATGTTTTCCACACAACGTGTAACACACAATCACACAATCAAACATGAAACACATGTCCGAACACAACACGAAACACACCATGCACAGCATGGTCTAAAACCCGTCCCATGAACTTCAGGTATTCGTACCTAAACTCCGATACCAAGCTATGACGCTTAGTATCACTTTCAATTAAATAGCAATGGCCTAAGCCCATGTCCCTAAGTCCAGGTGGTAGTCGATACCTATGTTCGATACCAAGTTGTGACGCCTTAAAACTGGTGTCCATGACAACCTCGCCAACTCATGAAGATTTCGGATGTCGTAACCTACCCGACATTCATTTAAAAATCGGCGTAGTCTCCTTTGTACGGGAGCTCTTACCCAAATACAAAACCTGTCCCAACAGCTTCACAATTGACCACACTGTGGTCTACATGCGAGTAATATAATGGCCACTGGGTCCCCGTGATCAATACTACAAATATTTCCCAAATACATCAACTATCTAATAGTTCAAGAAAGCGATTAAATTACTTATACAAACATATATTAAAATTACCACATTCTAATACATAAAGATATAAAATCAAAGCCACAAGTCGACTTTCTTCATATAAAAGGGTCCTAATGCGGGTTAGCCAAGCCAATTCCGACCAGACTAAAGGGGGTCTCACGACGGGCAGGAGCAGCCCAGCAGTGATAATCTCCCACAGCGCTTACTTCCCACCTGTTGCATACGCAATACGTGATTATCAAACACATCCAAGTGCAACATACACATGTCTACCTGAATGTCTACATGCCATGAAAAGACTCGACTCACCATGCCCCATGTATCAGCTCGCCGCTCCATCACTCAATATGTCATTGAGTAATATATCCCGAGTCACTCACGGACTCGTCTCACATGCATACGCCAATTGTGACAACCGGCCACCGGTAGCTACCACCGACTCCAAGTATCGAGCCTCACTACCCATTACCCAATGCAAGTGTCGACGGGCAAAATCCCAAGTCAATCCCTCGACTCTAACACCACAACCCGAAGTCTATGTGATAAACATGACCGTGTCTTCTTGGGCAACATAACTTTTCTGGTGATACCGTTGTGCCCTTACACCCATACGTAACTATGATATCGCGGGCTCTTACACCCATACACCTCGAGCGTCCCTCACTAACTCCTCAAACATGCATTCGCCATGAATGAAAACCATTTCCAAACAAAGGTATTTGTTTTTAACCGACAACCCTCCGATATGTCAGCGATGCATCTATAATCTATTTTTGCGACAAATCCTCCACGGGAGCACACCGGGCGTACCCGGTCGATTGATATTATATGGACAACCCTCCGATGTATATCAATCGGGGCAAGACTCGACGATTGATATTATATGGACAACCTCCAATGTCAGAGTGGACATTAATTCCGATAAATAGTATTGCTGGGTCAACCCTCCAAACAATTCTCTCAAGAAACCACCTACGCACTACTCCTATCGTTTCAGGCCCCTGGGGCCGCATACGAAATGCAATGAGCCATTTCCATTTTCTTAACCCGTGCGACTCATTTGGACGTTGTCTTATTAGTCAAGCCCACTAATCAACACCCTACGCGGTGTTGATCCACAACCGTGTACTCACGACACACCATCAAACACCTAACACAATGTCGATCTCAACTATGCACTTACACCTAATTTTTAGGTTACCCCAGTGCATATGGAATGCATGATGCCAATTCCAACACATTCATGCTAATTTATTCACATGCATATATATTAACACAATTAAATCACATAAAATATGTTATGCAAATTCACAATCAATTACACCAAAATTAGCTCACATGAGCTAATTAACAAACACGATCAATTCATTTTCTAATAATAACACACAAAATGGCCCAAATCTCTAATCTATATGTCAGTGGCACTTCTTTGGTCCCTTCACGGCATCACCGGTCATTGTGATACCAAAACACACCACAAAACCCGAAGACATCGGGCCCTGAGCAAAACCAAACCTCAATACGCCCTGACCGCCGAAATAGTCCCAAATCCACATGACTGTCTAAAAACATTATTGAAACTTCAGTCCGAACTGTCCGAAAACAGTTCCGAAATTCAGCCCGGACTGTCAAAAAATAGTCCCGAAATTCCTGCAATTCCTAAGCACTACCCAAAATTTGAGGATCGAAATTACTACCTTCACGACCCCAAGCCAATTCCAAACCACAAATAGCCTTTAGGCTAGAAATAACAAAAGTAGGAAAATTCTCTACCTCGTGGGAGTTTGACGAACCCAAGATTTTGGGTGTCCACACAGAGCTCTCGTCAGGTATACTAACTTTGCCTCTGGGCCCCGACGAAACCCGCCATCCGATTTCCATAGATCTAAGAAGAAAGCGAAGATAAGGAAAATAAAAAATAAAATCTCTCTCTCGCACGCTCTTCTCTTCCCCACGACGCCCCCGGCCCCATTTGATTTTTTTTTCCATTTTATTATTATTATTATAATAATAATAATAATAATATTATTATTATTATTATTATTATTATTATTATTATTATTATTTGGATAAACGATTTCTATTGTCCTATTCGTCTATCATCCCCAAAAGTTTTTATTTCTTTTCAGTTCACTTTATTGTAAATGAACTTAAATCAAACCACTTCTTGATTTCCAAGATTCATAAAATCTCGCCAAGCCACTCATGATGACACCAAAATTGCAAAATATTCGATTGTCTCGTAATTCAACAAAATTTTTTCTAGGTCACTAGGGATTTCTCGCGAGACGAATTTAACGGCGCAACTGCTTTCACATCCGGAGATCTAGAGAATTTTCATGAACCGAAATTACCGTTTACTTCATTTTTAAAAAATTGAATTTTTCTCGAGTTTTACACGGGGTCTCGTCCCAAGGCCCCCTTACTAGGATAACCCCCTTTGCCTCCATTTTAGGAGAATCGGGGAGCCCATTCATGAACTGCATCCGGGAGTCCAAGACTACAAGGACATCCATTCCTTTCCCTAATGTCAATGGCAGTAAAACAAATCTCTACCACGAAAGGTCGAAATGGGTATAAGAAGTTCAGACACCGCATCCGATAAGAACTTGGACATTGATGAACAAGGGCCGGGCGGCGCCTGTGAAGTGCAAAAATTGTTTAACAATGGCGGGCACAAAACGAAGTCCTACTGTTGTTTCTCGTGTAAAAACATGGCATTGTGCTCCACAGTGACTCATCCAATTGGGCCCATTAACTTCAAGTCAATGTCATCGGGGATCTCGCAGTAGGTTCTCAATTCCTCCATTATCAGGGACGAGACGATATGGCTTGCGTATCGCATCTCACAGCCCTCGTCTCCGCGACTCACTCGATTGGTGGAAGTTCCTTCCTCACGTCTCGTCATTCTACAAACAGATCAGAGGGAGGAAAGAGAGCTAGCATCGCCTAAGCCGCACCAAACAGTAAAAGGCAAACCACTAAACCTCAAGGAAACCGCCTGTGCCCACAAGCCCCAGACCCACCACCTGTAACTTCCTATCACGTAAGAAGGCCAATGAAGAAGATTCAACACATTTACAAGGGGAATAATGATTACCTGTAAACCTAGAACTGAGTAGGCGGCTGAAAGAACGATTCGCAACCAAACACAAAGTCGCAACAGTGTATACGCAGAAGGTGTCGAACTATTGAAGGGAATGTTAACCCAAGGATGATAGGAATGAAAAAAAGGGGGGAAAATCTAATAATGACCCCCTATATACCAACCGCTTAGGACCTACGAGCGCATTAAATGCGACGCCAGTCCACCGCCCCTTCAGTCATTTCGTTTCCTGACGACAATCCGACTCCTAGGGCACAATTGGGGAATACAGGCTAGGTTAGTGGGCCCACCTGTTGTCTGGACCTATTAGGCCTCTATCCAAAGCCATTTCATTAACTGGGATCACTGAGTATCCCAACCGATGGCCAGCGAATCTGCCCCTGCCCTGAAACAGAAAATTAAGTGCAAGATTGCCAAGGTAGAACATAGTACATAAATGTCATAAAGTACACTTTATTGGTGCGCCTAAAGGACACATACTATGTCATTACAAGTGACAAACTAAGCGGTTGTATTAAAACAAATATATATAGTTTGTCCGACCGACATGTGAGTAGAGGCCAAAGAAGAAGCAGAGTGTGAGCTCTAAGAAGAAGAAGAACAAGAAGCAGTAGCAAAATCGCTACCAAAAAAAAAAAAAAGGAAGGAAAGCAGGCCCGAGAAGAGCAAAAGCCCCGGTGATTTGGATGGGGTCTCGGACGCAGGATTCCATTCGAGTTTTAGAACCACCCAAAGGCCACCCGGAACAATTCTGACTCCGCTTAAACCATGCAATCTCTGGTCCGATTCATGCTTGGAAAGCACGCTCAAATAATCGATCGCAATCGTCCTTCATTCCACAATCCCCCAATTCTAATTCTTAGCAACGTTCAATTATCCTTCTCGTCGAGGAACGTATAACTGGACAATGAACCCGTCGAACGTGGATAAATCAATGGGACAACGAACTCGTCACCCTAGCCTTTATAGCCGCCTCCGCCCCGCAACTCAAGGCTTAATAAAGATGGCATCTAATGCACATTCAACAAAGCTAAAATTCAAAATTGGAAAATACCAAAGATTGATGGCCTGTTATTCCCCAGATATGACGTTTAAGCATGTTCTCTTTGGGTGTTACATAGTTTTCTACCTGTGCCCTTTAACCAACAAGCCCAATACAACTAAAGGCTACAATTGGGCCGGGCCGGGTGGTAGCCCAACTTAGGAGTCCAAATCCAGATATCCTCCCCTAGCCGGGAAAGGATAGAGATTTCCCCAAATACCATCTCCTGGAGAGGATTCCCTGGATGCCATCTCTTAGGGAGGATTTATTTAACAAAGACTATCTGACATTCCGAGGGAGAGTATGCGCCTTCCTGCTGAATCTCAAGGCATAAATGCTCCTGGGTCCTGTATTAGGGAAATATGTCCATTTAAAGAAAGAACCAGTCTCCATATGCGAGATACACGCCACCTTCTTCCCCTGATCTTCCATTCAAAAGGTGCCAACTAGCCTCAGATGAGATATACGCCACCTTCCCTTCCGATAGGAGTAATTATCCGTCTAATTAAAAGTGGATCCCCTCTTCTCTGATAAAGGGGGCGCGACATTTAATACAAGGAAGGACTAAAAACCCATAAAAGAGGAGACTCTCCCCATTTTTGAAAAAAAGAGAGATTCTAACTCAAGATCTATATACGATCATGGCACTCCCTTATCGCTTCTACTGCTTGCTTTCATGTTATTATGTTAAAATGTATGATTCGACGATCCAATGACTCCAAAAATTCTGGAGACTACAAAGTTGACCAATTCACTAGGAAGGACATATATGAGGAAATAAACCTTCTACAGTTCTACTCCGACCGATATGGGAATTGTTTTCGCTTTTAACATTTGAACGCCAGAACAAGAGCAACCCTCCTACTACTCGGTGATGTTTTATATCTTTCAAAATAATAACTATATATATATATATATATATATATATATATATAGTATATATATATATATATAATATTATAGTTTAATTAGAGTATCGATCATATAATTTTATATTTTAATTAGAGTATCGATCAACTAGGACCATCGGTAATTTTTTTAATTCAATTATCAATATGATTTTTAAAACATTTGACATAATGGTTAGGAGCGGGTTGTCTAAGCTCGCACAGCCTTTTATTAGCAAACCCGACCACGAGCCAAAATAGATTGGCTTATCCGAAAAAGAGAATATGAGAAAATAAAGAATAAGACAAAAGTAAATGATTAAAGGAAAAAAGGATGATTGCAAACTAATGATAAAGACAGAGAAAGGTGTTCCCATCATGCCACCTAAGCGCAACTAAGTGATAGCAATTTCCATGAGACGACATTGAAAAACAAAATTAGTGATTGAAATAAGTTTTAAAATAAGTAAACCCTTGCCCCCTTCCATGTGTTGGTGATTCTTTGGATAGTTTTTAACCTGAAATTTATGTTTTCTTTTTCGGATCTGATTTTTCTTTTTCAATAAAATATATATTTTTATATTAATATGAATTTCTTTTTATTTTTTTATATTTTTATCATTTGAATGTACTCATGTACTGGAGCAATTTTAATGCTAACGACATTTTTTCTACGTAGCTTTATGATAATTATGAGGTCTACCTGCTCCTCATTTGAACACAATTGCGTAAGCTTCTCTGTTAGCGGAAAGGCCCAAGACATGAATAATAAGCCCAAGAACGATCAAGTGATCCTATTACTGAGACCCATTCCGATAAAGAAGATGCTAGGCCCAAACGGGTAACCAAAAAACCAGTATACCTTAAAGACTATGTGTAAGGGAAGAATGACATCTTTTGGGGTGGGCCCGATTCATTTAGGATAGGAGGAGTGGTAGGGTATTAGTAGGTTTATTTGTGGGTGTCTCAATCATGTTTGTTTTTTTTGTCAATGAGGCCGGTATTATGGAGAATATATTGTGGTGTTGTTGTACTTTTTGGGTGGAGAAAAAGCATACAGAGAAATAGAAGTTTTCTAAGTATGCTCTCCCCTTCTTCTATTTTCCTTCCTTCAATTCTTCTCCCCTGTTCCTTCAGTTCTGATAAAAAAATTCTCTGCTGCTTGTTTGGTTATAATTTTGGGAGCAAACACTCACTCAAAGAGTGCCTTTGTTTGGGTTGAGATTATTTGCAGCCTCCCAAACGTAATAAATGCACACTATCAGCCTCTATCACGATGGAATTCAAAAATGCTGCGTAAGAATTTCAACATCAATTGACAGCCCAGTTTGAAACATTGCAGCGCCAATTGTCAGATCATTCTGATTCGCTACACAATGCTCTCCAACAACACACTAAGCCTGGCCAGCTTAAAATGGCAACTTCTCGGCCGAATTCGGCTTAGACTACACCGCTATGGGAAGCCTCAGTTCTTAGTCTTTGGTCTGCAACTTGATAGCAATGGTGGCAAATCAGGCTCCAAACTACGCCCATCGCTTGAAGCCTCGATGTTCCCCCGCTTTCATGGATCTCGACCAAATGGGTGGTTAATTCCGCTGTGAGGCTTTCTTCGACTAATACTCGCACCCTGCATCGACGACGTCTCACGCTTTCTTTCCATTTGGAAGGGCGTGCAATAGCCTGGTTCCAATGGGCTTCTCGTAATAGCCTGGTTCCAATGGGCTTCTCGTAATAACCTCTTAGCATTATGGCCGAAGTTTGTTACAACGGTGCCACACCGTTTCGGTCCATCTATACATGAAGACTTTGAAGGGAATCTCTCAAAACTCACTCAAAATGGGCCTGGCCTCCGACTTCCGTGACGCTGAGATCCGAAGGAACAAAGTGATCTAATTTCGAGAGCCTCTCTCATGTCACCATCACTACTTGAAACCAGCAATACGCCGTGAGTTACCATTCAATCTACCTTCATCTCTCATGGAGGCTTTTGCTCTAGCTAGAGTGTATGAGGCACGTAAGGAGGATTGTTGGACCTCTGTTTTTTTTGGGCCTCGCAAACCTCAGCCCAGTCCAGCCCATACTACAAACCCAACCCAGTTGCCTACCTCCCAACGACCCTTTTCCTCTATGGAAAAAAAAAAACCCCCCGATCCAAATCCTATCTCTCACTTCCTAAACTATCCAAAGACCCTAAATCCTCCTCGTTAATCCCAAATTACCACCATTACGCTTACACCTCGCCCATTCACCCCGAACGTCACCACCTGAAAGGCGTGAAAAGAGAAGGGTCTTTGTTATAACCGTGACCAAAAAAGTATACTACCCACCGCCGTCGAGTCGCATTCCCGCTTCTATGGGAACCGACGCACGACAGACGCATACAACTACCGTAGCAACCCGTCGACTCATCCGTGATGAGGACATTCGTGGTGACATCTCTAGTCTCAATGCCCTTATGGGTAATCCGTGACAGCGCTGCCTTACGCCGAAGGATCTTTGAGCCCATCGATTCCATGTTCTTTACTGATTGCGGCGCACTCCACAACTTCATCAAACCAACCATTGCTGAGCATCCTGCAGCACGGCAGGAGTGGACTCCGCTGAAGTATTTATTGGAAATGGGGACTTCTTGCTTTGTACTCAATGTTGCTCTTCTGTCCCGATTGTTCTGCAAGGCTATAAATTCACCATTGACCTCTTCGTTCTTCCCATTGAAGGACCAAACGTAGTTTTGGGAATTCAATGGTTACAATCATTGGGTCGCAATTCACATGATTATTTGGCTTCAACAATGGAGTTTTGGCAGGATGGAACCAAGGTGGTGCTTACAGGGGCTGATAGCATCATTCATGCTCCCATTTCCCTACATCTCTTTCAAACATTGATTCATAGTAAGCAAGTTGAAGGCCTTTACGAGTTGTAAGCATATTCATCTTCACAGAGTAATTCTATTTTTGCTACCGATCCTCTTCCTTCCAATTTGCCTCTTCGCATGTTATTACATGGCTCTCAAAGTATGGCCCAAGATTGCACGTCGGGCCTCCCTCCCACTCCGTCTCAATGATCACCGAATTTATTTGGAGCCCAACACCAAGGCCATCAATGTTAGCCTTACTCCAATTCTCATTATCAAAAAGAGATTCAGAAGTTGGTTCAGGAAATGTTGGCTCAAGGGATTATTAAGCCGAGCACCAGCCCTTTCTCTTCGCCAGTCCTACTTGTCAAAAAGAAGGATGGTTCTTGGCGATTCTGTGTGGACTATCATGCCTTGAATGCAGCTATCATCAAGGACAAATTCCCCATACCAACAATTGATGAGCTCTTGGATGAACTAGGTGGTGCTTCAATTTTCTCGCCAGTTGGACTTCGTAGGGATATCATCGTATTCGCTCATTCTCGTGGACACACAAGACAACATTTCACACTCATGATGCCATTTTTGAATTTCTTTGTCATGTCGCTTGGTCTTACTAATGCACCATCGACATTTCAGGCAACTATGAATAGGCTTTTTTCGGTTTTTCTTCGTAAATTCGTCATTGTTTTTTTGATGATATAATTGTTTATAGCTCTTCTCTTGTTGACCATATTGGTCACTTAGAATCAATTTTGGATAAGTTATCATCTAACCATTTCTATGTAAAGCTTTCTAAATGCTTCTTTTGCCAAGGCCAAATTGAGTACTTAGCTATTAACACCGCAAATTAAGGTACGCTGCATCTTCAAAATTGGAAGCTATGGTTCATTGATAGGTACCATGTACTCTCAAACAACTACGTGGATTTCTCGACCATTGCAGTATTATCGGGCGTTTTCATTGCCGGTTTTGCTTCCATTGCCGCCTAATTAATCGATTCTCATGGGCCGCGATAAGCTTCATGGGTCCAAAAGCAGAACTAGCTTTTGTTAAATTGAAAGAAGCTATGACTCAAGCACCAGTTTTACGCCTCCCAGATTTCACTCGAGAATTTGTGGTAGAAACAAACGCTTCCAATTGCGGCATTGGCGCGATGCTCATGCAGGAAAACCATCAAATTGCTTTTTTCAGCAAAAAAAATTGGTCCTAAGTTGTAGGCTTCTTCTACTTACATTAAGGAGTTACATGCTATCACTGATGTTGTACGTAAGTGGCGGCAATATTTATTGGGAAGATTTTTTGTCATCCGAACAAATCATAAAAGTATTAAGGAGTTGCTTCAACAAGTGATTCAAACTCCTGAACAATAGGTGTATGTTCGGAAATTACTTGTCTACCAATTTCGCATTGAGTACAAGCAAGGGATTTCTAATAATGTCGCTGACGCTTTATCCCGTTTTCCGCACACCTGAAAGCACTAGCCTTGGAACCAAGAACCTTTGATGGTGCGTGCCTGCTCCTCGGCTTGTATTCGCTTCCACTATTTGACTTGGTTTCTCAGGTAATATTTAAAGTCAATACCACGGACCTCGTACTCTTACATTTCATACGAGCAATTCCAATAAAGGCAAATTACCCCCTACTTATTCGGTTGACAATGGCATTCTGTATTGTAACGATCGCTTTGTCCTCAATACTACTTTACCATTAATTACTCTCTTGTTACAAGAATTTCACGACACTCTAAGTGGTGGGCATGGAATCAAACGTACATTGGTTCGCTTACAAAGAAATTTTTTTTTAATTTAACGTGATGTGTTTAGTAATTAACTATATATCTCATTGCCCCATTTGTCAGTAGATTAAATCAGCCACTACAGTCCCTGGAGGTTTATTACAACCCCTCCCTATTCCAGAGGCTGTTTGGGAGGATATTACAATGGATTTTGTCACTACCCTACCCGTTTCTTGCTTGATGAGTACTATTCTCGTTGTGGCGGATCGTCTTTCCAAATATATCCATCTCGTGGTCCTACTCAGCCTGACTTTTACAGCCTCTGAGTTGTGTTCGAGTTATTTAGGAGATTGGTCGTCAAACACTATGGTTTTCCTAAATCCATCATTTCTGATCGTGATCCAGTTTTTGTTTGCGCTTTTTGGAGGTGCTTATTTGAATTAAGCGGGACTAAATTATCCATGATCAGTTCTTATCATCCGCAAAAGGATGGGAAAACGGAGGTGGTTAATCGAGGTGTTTTTTCTATGTTGGGCTAAATTCCATTACAATAGCAGCTTCCATAGAAGTTTGAAGATGTCCCCTTTTCAAGCACTCTATGGGCGCACACCTCCCATAATTCCTTGCTATACTAGGAGCTCTTCGTCAATTCAAGCAGTTGATGAGATTCTTACACAACGCGACCAATTGCTCCGAACCTTGAAGCGAAACTTGCAGGAAGCACATCAGAGAATGGCTTGCAAAGCCAATGCCCATCGCCGGGACTTAGAATTTTATGTTGGTGATTTGGTCTTATTACGCTTACAGCCATATCGCCAATCTAGTGTAGCTGCTCGTCATAACCATAAATGGAGTAAACAATTTTATGGGCCCTTCCCGCTATTGCTTGTATCGTCATAGCTTATCGACTCCTGGCTGTTTAAAAATACCGACCCATCCGCTTTTTCACATTTCGTGTTGAAACCTTTCGTGGTGCTCACTCTTCCCATCACCACGCTCCACTTGTTGTGGATAGTCATCCTATTGATCTTCCGCTTGCTATATGTGCTTCCCGCTCTATTCTTCGTAATGGTCATACAATCTAGCAAATATTGGTGCAATGGACAGGTTGCCCTCTTGAAGATGCTGCATGGGAGGACTTTTCTAAGTTTTGCAAACTCTATCCATCTTACCACCTTGAGGACAAGGTCAATTTCGAAGCGGGTGGGAATGATACACTACCCATTTCATTGGAACCAATTGTAGAAGTCTTGAAGGAGGGGAAAGTGGCCCAAGACATGAATAAGGAAGCCCAAGAAATGAGTGAGGTTCCTATTGCCGAGACCGCCAGACGAAAAATATCTGGGCTTTCGACTGATATATCGCAGATTGGATTTCACGTGATATATCGGATATCTATGGATATTTTTACAGAATATCGATATATATCTAAATTAACAAAAATACATTAAAATTCATATAAATAATTTCTAAGTCAGAAACGACATTAATAATCAAATATATACATTGAAATTACATTACAATAAGCTTAAAATCAAAACGAAGATCGACGCTGACCATCATGAAAATTCGATGAGGGATCTATCTCATAAAGACAATACTCCATACTACATACTCAGATTCGATAATATCGATTACAGGACTAACACGCTTACGCATAAATATTCTCGACTCAGATCCACAACTCGACTGGGATAGAAATTGGGGTTCATCAACATACTGCTTTCAAATATTAACTAACATTTATTAATATATTATTAATGAAATGTTAATTTATTAATATATTATTAATAAATTAACTAATTTAAAATATGAAAGTATCATATTAGCTATCACAAAGAAAAAAATTTGGAGTTAAATGAAGATTGGATATGGGTAGAAATAATTTGTGATCAAATTGAATGATTTTAGAGGGATTTATAGATTTTTTTTTTGGTCAAAATAGTCGTTGGATAGTCAAAAAATCTTTGTAATTTAATTATAGTCGTCGTGATTTACTTTTGCGCAATCCGACCGCGATCTTCTTTAAACTCGATCAATCCACAACCGCTGATCGCCGATTTCAAATTTAACCATTTAAATATATCTCCGATATATCTCAATATATCACCGATATATCCCCGATATTTTATCGAAAAAACGGGCGCGTGTGCCACAAACCCGATATTTCCACGATATATCGGTCCAAAACCGATATATCGCTGATATTATTGATTTTTTGTCGATTTTTCCCTCAAACGATTATTGATTGCCGATATCGTGTCGAACATCACTGATATATGATATATCAATCGATATATCGGATATTTTTATCCCTGACCGAGACCCATTCCGATAAAGAAGATACTAGGCCCAAATGGGTAACCAAAAAACCAGCATACCATAAAAACTATGTGTATAAGAAATGTGGAATCTTTTGGGGTGGGCCCTATTCATTCAGGATAGGAGGAGTGGTAGGGTATTAGGTTTATTTGTGGGTGTCTCAATCATGTTTGTCTTTTTTTGTCACTGAGGTCGGTATTGTGGTGGTGTTGTTCATTTTGGGTGGAGAAAAAGCATATAGGGAAATATGTTTCTAAGTATTTCCTTCTTCTCTTTTCCTTCCTTCAATTCTTCTCCCCTGCTCCTTCAGTTCTGATAAAAAAAATCCCCTGCTGCTTGTTTGGTTATAATGTTGGGAGTAAACACTCGCTCAAAAAATGCCTTTGTTTGGGTTGAGATTATTTACACTCTAAATGAAACAATAATCTGAAGTAACAAAGCTTCGATTTTGTAGCCTCATCATATCAAACTGCTTATTAATACATATGATTCGAATCTTAAATATTCTAGGTATTTTTAAATTATCAAATATATAAGTCTTGAATAAATTATTTTTACTATTAACCTAAATACTATATCATGTCATCATCCTTTAAAATTTTTAACACTTTTATTTATATTAACCTGAATCAATAAATTTATTTATTTTAAAAAATAAAATTTTAAAATAAGTATTCCCAACAAAATGAATGATGAAATTTATAGTAGATCAATTATTAAGTTTTAGGACAGCTGGGGAGGGGAGGCTCTATTCAGGAAAGGGCTAATGTTTCCGGGGTCTCTTGGGAAGCGAAGCGCCAGCCTCCAACTCCATCTCCATAAAGGCGATCTAAAGTAGTATGGAATATGGATAAGCATCAGCGGACAACCTTCCTTGTCTTTGAAAACCACGTGACACCATGTGGGGAGCCCAACCGACAGTGTGCTCCCAGATTCAAATCCGCTTTAATCATTGTTTTTTTTTTTAAAAGAAATCAATTTCTTTTTTAAAAAAAATTAAAATAAATTGAATTTAAATTCCATTTGTTAACTGTTTCCACACTTTTTTTTTTGCCATTCATGCATCCAATCATTCATCTAGTACTTTTTTCTTTTTCATTTTCTTAAATAAAAATTTAGGTTTTATTTTTTATTTATTGATGTTTAGTTAGTTATCAATTTGTTTTGATGATGTGATATATATGATTTGCATTGTTTTATTTATAAGGGATAATTCAGACAAATAAAATAGATTTAATCTATTAAATATATTAATAATAACTATATTATCAAATTTATCGATTTTTATACTAATTTATTATATCATTAACTTAAATATTATTATTTTATTGAATATACCTATAACAAAGTTACTTTTCCTTTAAAAATACGGTTACTCCCTAAACCAAATTACTAGAAGAGTTGACTTTGACTTTAAAATAATATAATTATTCTCATTTTTCATAAATAATCAAAATATAACAATGAATTTTTCTTGTCCAGACTCCAGATATTATTCTTTCATAAATTATATCAAGTAACACTAACATTCCTGAAGCACCAAACATATTGTAAAGATAAATAAAACAAATAAAATTTAAAAAAAAAAACACAAAATTAAGAATGAGTTAAACTATAACTAAATGTTTCTATATTTAAATTCATATTTTTAAAAATATATTTTAAATTAAATGATTTTAAACTTCGATTCCGTTCAACAAAGAGTAGTAAATCATACACAATAAAATATTAAAAAACCCAATATAAATAAAATAATTATATGTATTTGGGCTAAATTTTTAAAAAAATATATATCATCTTAAATTGATTTAAAGGGTAATGTTTAAAAAGAACAATTCTAAAAAAATAATAATATTTGAGAAAAAAGAAAAACAACAAATTTAAATTATTTCCTTAGGAAAATGTTTTGTATTCATTATATATTAGCAGAGATAGGTATTTTTAATGTTTTAAAAAAAAATTTCAAATAGGAAATTCCGAACAAGCCTTTAAGTTTGTACTTAAATGGGAATCAATATCACAGCTACGCATTATATTTGGATAACGGAAGAAGGGTCTATAAATACAAGATCTTATCTAAAAGCATTACGCAGCCAAATTCAGAGAATGGAGATTTCAAAGCTTTTTCTACTCTCCTCTTCGCTCCTCCTACTCTTACTCGCCACTCGTCCATGCCCTTCCCTATCTGAACGTTGCAACCCAAAAGACAAAAAAGTCCTCCTTCAAATCAAAAAAGACCTAAACAATCCCTATCTTCTAGCTTCGTGGGACCCAAAGACCGCCTGCTGCGGCTGGTACTGCGTCGAATGTGACGAGATCACCCACCGCATCAACTCCCTCACCATCTTCTCCGGCGAGTTATCCGGCCAGATTCCCGACGCTGTTGGTGATCTCCCGTTCCTCGAGACCCTCATCTTTCGCAAACTCCTCTAACCTCACCGGCCCAGATCCAGGGGCGATTTGTTCCAAACTCAAGCACCTAAAAATGGTTCTTCAGGCTGGACCAACCTCGGTCAGTGCCGGCGTTCTTTAGCGAGCTCAAGAACCTCACCTACCTCGACCTCTCCTTCAATAACCTAACTGGACACATTCCCGGCAGCCTCTCTCTACTCCCCAACCTCGGCGCCCTCCATCTCGACCGGAACCACCTCACCGGCCCAATCCCCGACTCGTTCGGCAAATTCGCCGGCTCCACCCCAGACCTCTACCTCTCACACAACCAACTGTCCGGAAAAATTCCGTATTCTTTCAGGGGATACGATCCCATCGTCATTGACTTATCGCGTAACAAGCTTGAGGGTGACTTGTCGATCTTCTTCAATTCCAATAAGTCAACACAGGTCGCTGACTTCTCTGGAACTGTTCCGGTTTGATCTTTCGAGTTGAATTCCCGAAAGGTTTGAGGTCTCTGGACCTTTCCCATAACAAGATCGCCGGGGGCCTGCCGGAGATGATGACTTCTCTGGATTTACAGTTCCTGAACGTGAGTTACAATCGCTTGTGTGGTAAGATTCCGGTGGGTGGGCAGTTGCAGAGTTTCACTTACGACTCTTACTTTCACAACCGGTGCTTGTGTGGTGCTCCGCTCCCGAGCTGCAAGTGACGGCAGCGCGAAAAATTTGAATCTCCGGTGTGCGGATTTGTGCTTCAATAATTACAAATTTCAAGAAGAAATTTGACTTTGACCTCTACTTTCTTAAGACTGCACGATTATTAATAAAATATAAAATTAAAAACAAAATACGCCTTTTGAATTTAGATCCTATTTCTATTTAATTTGTTTTTCTTATTTAACAGAAAATTAAGTTGATTATTTAGCCCATCATTGCCTAGTGTCACACTCCTCTTTTGCCTTCGTGATGTGTGGTGCTAAGTTTCAATTAGCTAACTTTCCCGAATCAGCCTCACAAAAACAGCGTTTACCTGACCTTTTTTTTTTTTTTTTTAATAAATAATAAAAAAACTTGTATTATTCAAAAAAAGAAGAAAAATGGCGTTTACCAGACAAGGGAATTGTTTATAGGAATTCTATCAAAACTTTGCAAAACTATTAAAGTGTTTACAATACTTCTCTCACAATACTGTTCTACAGTGCACATACTATCTAACCCATGCAATATTAAGGACATGGTTTTAAATGGACGAGTATCACTTCCCAAAAATTGCCTCCTTCAGGTTTGAATTCAAATTTTGGCACTTATGGGCAATGATGGAGCCAAGATTTGAGAGTTTGAGTAGATTTTGAAGTTTAAGTAAAATAAGTTTTACAAATTTTATAAACTTGAGCTTCAATCAATGACTTAATATTTTAAATATTTCAATGAGGGTAAAATATAACATTTTAGTTGAAATTCTTTAAAATACAATAAAAAAATTGTTTTAAAAAAATTTGAGTGAGGGCAAGTGTCCTCTCACTGGGTACTCCTTGGATCCGCCCTTGCTTATGGGCTACAGTATGGGTCAAGCCTCCATGTTCTGATCAAACTACCACCTGTTTGGAACAGGTGCTTCCCCACACTAATAAGGGACTCCTCCCTTAGCCAATTCCGTCCCTCAATCATTGATTTTAAGGACATCTCCCATTCAGGCATTTCACCAAACACCTGGAGTGTCTTCATTACCTTAGCCATTTTCCTGGTTCTGCCTCAAGCCATGCATTGCTCCATTGGTCCATGCATTACTATGCAATACAACCACCATCAATTGATCATCCGGGCCATGTCATTGCGTGCATGGGCATCAACCGATGTGCACAAGCATTAAGTACCCGTGTTAGCACAAGGAGGAGGAGAGGAACCAGTGGAGCCCATGCACACCAGGCCATGCAACCACCATCAGCTGCTCCTCCAAAGACTAGCCTGCTCCCTTGCCCTATACCTTTTGTGGGTGCCTTGGGCCCGAGGCTAACCCCATGGCGAGGCTAAGCCGATCCAAAGGGTATCAAGGGAAAGGCCTAAAGGCCGGCCCGGCCCACAAATCTTAGGGCCAACCTTCGCTGGATATCTCAAGGAGATTGAGCCCTTACATTAAGCGGCCCATGAGTGCTGGCCGATCTTACCGGGCGCTTAGAGTTTCACTGCGAGACGGCTCTCGGTGCTTTCAGACCTTACTTTCCGTGATTCCTCGAGAATGAAGTTGCCAGTAGGATCTACATCTTAAAGCGGAAGTTCACTCATAGGCGACCATTCGCCTCCGACGAAATAGGGAGGCACTCTTAATAGTGTCCCTATCTGGAAAGCAGTTACGCATAAGGGAAACAAATCTCTTTTCCGAAATAAGAGCCAACTTCTCCTACCATTAGGGGAAGAAATCGTCTCTTCGATCGGGAAGAAATCGTCGTACTCAGAAAAGTTGGATCTCCTATCTTCCTGTAAAGGAAATAAATCACCAAATAAAATTACTTATTCTAATATGAAAAGCAATTAAACACGACTCAAGATCTTCCAGAAAAGGCTAACTTCGCCATCGGAGGGGCGACGGATCACCCCCGTCGTCTTCGTGTTTGTTTTGCAGGTTGCTACCAGATTGCTGTTAATTGGTGAATGCCACGACGATCCATCGACTCTCAGAATTCAGGAGACAACACCTTTGATCAACAAGATCATCCCTTGGCCATGCACTACTAAGGTGTCGGGTCTTTGCAGCATGCACTGCCCACAGTGCTTCAAGACATTGTTATCGTGTCATCTATCCCAATCTGATCCCACATCTGATCCCACGTGCACGAGTGTTGAGCCTGCTCTAGTGCTAACGCTGGGGAGGAGACAACTTGTGCTATAGCAGTAACAGGGGCATGATACAAGATTGGGCGTCCATGCAATGTGTCTTTGGTGCATTCGACTTGCTGTGGCTTGCCTTTGCCAAGGCTTAGTCTCATGGCTTGGTTGTTTGAGAGACCACTCCACCCCTTAAAGAGCTTTATAAGCCTTTCTAGAAATTCCTCGAGCAAACATCAAAATATGCTCACGAGACATAATGTTCCTTGGTTATTTATCTTCCCTTAGACTTCTCTTTTATTCTCCCATGTAGGATACTCAAGTCTTTGGTGTGGACTGATCCCGTGTTTGCCTTATTTTTGTTTAAGTCATCTCATGGGTGTAAGGCAACCCATAAGGTCGTTTATGTGCCGCTCATCGACTTAGGTCTTCAAGTGGGTCATACTTAACTCATGCGATAAATCGCTCAATATTTATAAAGGTAGAACATAGAAAGAAGAAGGGTCTTGAGTTCGATGCTAAGTGAGGATAATTTAATATATTGTAACTAAAGAGGTACATGTAAAAAAAAGTTAATATGATTTTAATTTTTATATTTAAAAGTTTTAGAAATATGTAAGATCTTGATCTGACATCATATCAGTAATTGGTAGCAACTTTGTACTGGCATATGAGCCAATATAGTGGCGAAGCAAATAGATAGGATGACTTCAAAATAATGGAGTAGAGTTGACTCTTGACAATGCATTAGATATTCATTGGATCCCACCCAAATCACATGAAATATATGGGGAGTATTGGTTCGCAATAATGGAGAATGAAAATGTAATCCTGTTTGTATTTTTTTTAATGAAATAACATTATGATTTTATCTATAATATTTGGATAAAATTAATGAAATATAATTCTATATTTATATTCACTATTTTCCCTTTTGTCTATTTACTTTGTAGTATATCATATTGTAGTATTATGTTTTTATAAGAATTCGCAATCTTGTTTTACACTTGATTATTTTCCTAAATGCTTGTGATGAAATATTAATATATATTTAATAAATACAAATTAACTATAAAATAGTTTAACCTTACATAAAGGAGGGAGGTATGGGGTTTAATAAATGAAGTTCAAAGATGAGAAAATAATTTTAAACTCTTTCATATCATAGGATAGGATGAAATAGAATGGTTAAAAACATAATTTAATATCATTGGCGGAATCAAAAAACAAAATCGGGAGTATGATAGCATGATGGTAATGTGACTTCCTTATTGTCGGAACAGTGCAGCGGAAATAGACTTACTTGTTGATCGCTTAACATGGTGTCTTCAATGCTTCAAGGATGATCCAATTACCAGAACTTGAAACGGAAATCCACAGTATGAACGTCCCTCTAAACTCTTATCAACAATTTGTCTAAAGGATGAAGATGGTGATAACTTAGAGATGACAAATATTGTTAATGTTTTTCGTCAAAAAAATCGAACCCAAAATTCAATACAAAAACCTTATTTATAGGTTTCTGTTTGGTTCCATTTTTGAGAAGAGTCATAACCCTTTTCAGGGTTGTCTCTGTTTGAGATGGGTCATGGGTCGGGTCAAGATCCATGGGTGACCCAACCCATATTCAACATCTCACTTGCGTGATGGGCTTGACCTCCATTTAATCATCATCCAACCATTCCAGGTTAATTCATAAATTGAGCGGATCGTGCAACTTTGAAGCCTGATAGTGGGAGCTCAGCCATAGCCTGGCATTAATATAGGAGACATCAACCTTGCAAGGTAAAGAAGTGTATTACCCCCAAGTATCTTTCTTAATACACACGATCAAGAATTATTCAATCCCTCAAGAATCCATACTTTGATATCTCTTACAATTACTCATCATTCTAAATTATTTTAAGCTCTATTAAGCGAAATAATTCCAGCTGATGAATACAAGTAATTAAATTGTACAAGCTAAAAGAATATTCTTTCTTTGCCCTCATACCAATCTGATTTGAGTTAACTCGTTTCTAGAAATGTTAATTAAGTGAATCATTCCATGATTATAGGAAACATCTAAGATAATAACATTAATTCATCATATCACGATATAGTTAAAAGTCACAAAGAGGGTAAAGATAGATGAAATCCATATATAGGATTTAAGACTAATATTGACATACCAAAATATCTGAGTTTAAACACGTTTGATAAGTTTGGCTAAGTTTGACCAGGTTTGACTAACCTTGATATGTGGACCAAAGTTGACTTTTCAAGGGATGAATAGTTTTGGGTTTACTAAGACACCATTTATTAGGGGCCTCGTCGATCACGAGTTCATGAAGCTGATGAAACGTCGAATCAAACACGGATAAAAGTTATAATACATTAATTTCAAGCGGCGAGTGTTTTAATAGTGTCAAAGGCGTCTTCAAATTTTACCGAAAGCGACCTTAGGCCCTATATAAACACGCTTGTAATGCCCAGAGAGCCACAGCCCCCGAAACACCTCTTGAGCTCCTAAAACCCTAGAAAAGTTCTCGAAACTTGTGGACAGGGTTGGGTCATTTGAGCCAAATTGCGGCCGTGGAGGGTGGACAAGGAGGCGCCGCGGCGCCCACCGTGCTACACGCGCCCGGCCTAGGAGTCTTGCCGCTGGATCAGGCCGACCGTGGGATTTCCATGGCCCAGCCGGCCTTGAGCGGGATGCAGCCGTAGAAAGGCGGCATTTGCTTAGGTTTAATCGCCTGATTTTCGATTTTGTTACTTCAGGCCACCCCATAGCTTCTTTCTACCATTTTGGACTGAACTCATCGTGGTCCTTTTTGCGGATTCCTGCATTTGGAGATTCTGACGAAAACAAAGTTGGTCGACGGTGGGATCGAGTTCAGTACCATAGCGTTGTTGGACCAAGGTAATGAGTCTTGATGGAGTTCCTGGTCTCTTGGGCTTTCCATTGATATGTGGTTTGTAAATTTTGAACGTCGTTTGGTTAGTTTTCCATTTTTAGGTTGTTTCGGGTAATTACCGAGAAGTCGGGACTGAAATAGAGTATCAATTGGTCAAATTTGGCAAAATTGAAGTTGTATTAGTGAAATTGGATGTTTTTAGGAATTATTGGAAGGTTTAATTTCGAGAAATCAGCTCCCGGGTGAAAAGCCTCAATTTTAGGTATCGGGTCTATAGAGCACACGGTGTAATTGGACTTGTCGGAGTCCAATTTGGATGGTTTCATAGCTCTAACAGTTATTCTAAGGCCTTCGGGGCATCCTAAGGTTGTTGGTTCAGTTATTAGAGCCTAAGTGGAGTTTTATCTATGTCTGAGGCACTCATGTCGGGCGGACGATCTGTGAGAGGAGGAGCGGGAGCGAGCGTCTATAGTGCGTAGAGTGGTTTATATGCTTTTAAATGATTTGGGATATTATGTCGATATATCATTATGATTTCAATACTTTACATATATCTTGTTTGATCGGATGGTTGGTTTGCATTCAAACATGATTTTCGGTTTATGAAAGCAAGTTATCTCGTTTAAATTTATGAATTTTGTCAACATTTATCTATTTGAAAGTTTCTTGTGTTCATGGATGAGTGGGTGGTATTTGGATATTTTGGGTACATAGATTTGAAGTTGTAAACTATCTTGAAAAATTGTGTTTTAAAAAGGTGGATCGTGAGATTTTGTGGGTGACTCTAATATCTGGTATTGTTGTGAAAGTACATGAGAAGGAGCAGTTATATTGGTTACCACGTGATGGTAGGGTTGCAGGAGTTTAATAATTGCCGCGTGATGGTCGGGTTTACCCGGAGGTTTATTATAGGACACGTGATGGACAGGTTCACTCGGGTTTTGTTAGTGCCACGTGATGGCGGAGTTTACGGAGGTTTTGTTAGTGCGTGATGGCCAAGTTTGCGGAGGTTTTATTAGATTGCCACGTGATGGCGGGTTTACTCGGAGTTTATTAGGTGCCACGTGATGGCGGGCTTACTGAGAAGGTTTGTTAGTGCCACGTGATGGCCGGGTCTACCTGGAGGTTTGTTAGTTGCCACGTGATGGCCGGGTCTACTTGGAGGTTTGTTAGTTCGCCGCGTGATGTGGGTGTATGCATGTTCATTAGTTGTCACGCGGTGTCGTGAAATTCGACTTATCGGCCGGTTTTATGATGGGTATGTGGTATGGGCGTTGTTAGTTTTTTCTAAATATGGTATAACTATTTTAATACTCATGGTTTGATGCACTTCATGGTTATTTTATTTACGCAGCGATTATACATGCTTTTGTCTTAGCTTTATGTTGTGCATAAGTTCAGGTTATGGTTTGAAGCTTTGTGTTGGCTAAATTGTTGAGTATGATTTGTATATATTGGACTTGGGGTAAAGTTGGGTTTTGTGAAATGTTTCTAAACGGGGAACTTTAACAAAGAGTGAACGGAAGGTTTGAGTGAAGAAATCTTTGAAAATAAAAAAATGTATTTTCTATTATAAACTATGCCATTCAGATTTATTATCTCCGCGTTTTGTTTAAATCTGTTCCCTAGGTCCCGGACGGGTTCGTAGGGCCTATTTTGTCATAGAGTTCGACACTACTCTCTATGCAGTTCTTAGTACTCTATTGCATCTGTGCGGTTGTTGTTTATTGAGCGATATTCTTAACTCTATTTGTACCTCTAAGAGATTCGCAAATCTTTCTTGACATTTATGATATTCGTGATGAAGCTTTTATGAGGCACTTAATTATATTTGTTGCGAGTTTATATATATATATATATATATATATATATCTCTTTCTCTATCTCTCTCTATATATATATATATATATATATATATATATATATATATGTATAATTGGGTATTAAATTAATACATGGTGTTACTCCCCTCCTTAAGGTGGGGTCCCCGTATCTTACCAAGGATTATAGAGTGGGGCTTATTTAGGCCCGGGATCAGGAAATCCGGGGAGGTATGGGGTCGGGTCTTGTCGACTTGGTATCGAGGCTCTAGGTTTCTAAATTCCTTGGGGTTGTACATTCTTAGTGCGACTCATCAAGTGGGAAGTCGAAGGAAGACTATGTACCTTTTTAGTGAGCGGAGTAAACACAATTGAATACATGTTAGTTTGATATTGAATATAGGATATTTCAGAATCAGATTGAGAAACTAGTTATAAATTAAGTACCAAATTGTTTGTCAAAGGTATTCGTGGGTTATTGGGCTTCCCACCAAGGCCCGTTTATTTATTCATGAATTAATTCCATAAAATTCCATTTTATTGGAACCATATAATTGACCATATTATTTTTTAAAAAAGAGAAATTTTTTTCTTAAATAACTAAAATAATAATAATAATAAGTTTTGAAAACAAGTAAAGAAAGCTTAAAAAAACAAAGTAACTTTAAAAAAAAGGGTTTAGAAAAGTGGTTTCTAATTAAAATACAAGAAAAACAAGTTAAGAATTATTTTTAAAGAAAAGATTCGGAAGAATAATGTATGTGTGTAATTAAAACTTACTTGAAGTAGTTAGTGAAAAAAAACAAACTGGAAGGAAAAAAAAACATGTACAAACAATGTTGGAAGAACTAATATCAAATAGAGGTTGAAATATTATCTAAAAGGAAAAAAACATAAACAAATAATAATAATAATAATAAAATAAAAAATAACACAAAAGATTTACAGCCAAGTGGTTGGGCTGCAGCACTCAGTTAGATATCAAGGGTAAGCTTTTCATTTGTTGAAATACAATTTTATTTCCTTTTTGTTTTTCTTTTCAAATAGTTAAACCGTAAATTCATTTGAAGAAGTGAATGAAATTAAGAAGGTAGGGGAATTTCAAGATTCTTAAATTGGTGGGGCCTAGTTGTGTGAATGTGAAAAAAAAGAAGGAAAAATTAGAAAAATAAAAGTGGAAAATGGGCCTATTTGTTAAGAGGATTTCGGCATTCATAAATCGGTGGGGTGAAGCCAGCGGGTAAACATACCCATGAAATAAGCTTGAAATTATCATAAAATTTGAAAATAACATACGCATGATATTAGCAAAATATGTACGCCCAAACAAACTAGCAAAATAAACAAACCCATTAAATTAGCAACGTCCAAATCATTTAAATATATACATGCATAAAAGATTAGCAAGGTCCAAATTATTAAAATGAATACACATAAGATAGCATAAAATAATAAATGTACAGACATAAAACTGTATAAAATTAGCAAAATAAATATATGAACATAATTAGCAATAAGAGAGAGTCATGTGTGTCACAGCATGTATAGTGGCATGAGTGTCTGTGAGTCTGTGACATCGAGAGAGATTATGGGCTTAAGTGATTGTGCCTGAATGTGAGTGTACCATAAAGTCATGATCCCTTGTCTTTACACAGTGAGATAAACTGGGAAGAGAGAAAAGTCATGATTTCTTATATTTTTAGAAAACCTCCTTTTGTCAGTTAGGGAACCATCCAAGATTCCAGTTTCCATGCCCATGCCTGCACGACATTAACCCTCCAAGTTCCATCCTCTTTCCATACCCACGGCTGTACTTCTCTCCTCAAATGGTTTCACGATTTGCACTTTTCCAATTCCACAATAATCTCCATCTCCATCAACACCATAGCATCCAACAACCTACATTTGCATTGAAGTTCACAATGTAAAAACTTGGGAAAAAAATCAATTTTTTTGGGTAAGGGTAAAATTGTAATTTTGATTTTAAATCGGAATTTTTTAGATTTTAGATGACAAAACGGACTTTGCCGTTGAATTTGTCTAGTGAAATCACAATTCTTGCAATAAATTTAATCGAATTTCGAAATAGTGAATTAAGCGTTTTTGGGTATCGGAGTGTCGGATGGCGTATAGCGGGGCCAATATGGTCTTGACATGTGCAAGTGCGGACCGCGCGACATGATAATCGTGTGTTGGAGAAAATTAGGATAAATGACTCACATTGAGCCATGTTTCATATGAGGAAAATAAAAAGAAATGAAAAAATTAAGAAAAATGTGAGAATGACAAGTGGCAAATGAGGAAGTGGGGAGGAAGTTTCCCACTTTTGGGACCATCCGATTGATGCAATCCAAAGGAGAAAAAGAAGGAAAAGAAAGAGAAGAGAAAAAGAAAGAGATGAGAAAACGAGAGAAAAGAGAAAATGAAAAGGAAATGGAAATGGAGAGCAAACAAAGAGAGGGTGTGTTGGATAAGGAGAAAGAAGCGAAAAGAAAGAAAAAGGGAAACCCGACAAGAGAGAAAGGAAAAAAAAATCGCATGAGAAGAGAGAAAGCAAGCGATTTTCCCGGTGATTAGATGGTGGCTTTCGGCGGTCAGAGAAGAAAAAGTCGATTCACGTATCGCGAGCTATGTATGGGTACCAAAATCTTAGAGTTTCATCAAACTCCACGAGGTAAGAAATTTTCCTACTTGAAATATTTTTAGCCTAAAAGCGATGTAATGACATAAGTTGTCTTCGAATGTGATAAGCCCAGGTAATGATTTAGTCCCAGATTTTGGAATGAAGTGAAATTTTAGGGTTAGTTGGGGCGGTCGGTGTGTTGAGGTTTGGTTTTGATCCTAGGACTGATGTCTTTGGGTTTTGTTATGTGTTTTGGTATCACATTAATTTGGTGATGAATGAAACCAAAAAATGGTTCATGGTCGTAAAGAAACCAAGATGTGCTATGTTTTATATGGGTCCAAGATTTGGGCCATTTTGTGTGTATTGTTGGAAAAATAAATAATATGCTGTTGTGTGTAAAAATCATGTTAATATGTGCTTACGTGGTGTATTAACATGGAAATTGTGATGAATGAAAATTACATGTAGGAAATATAATTATCCAGAATTTATAAATGTTGCATATAGCATGACATAGCATGAAATGGCATGATTGCATTTCATATGCACGGTCACATCGCGTCGAGTCGGGTGTAGGTGCATGATCTTTGGTATTCACCAATCTTGGTGAATGTTGATGAAGCTTCGATGGGATCAAGTCTAAAATCAAGACTCACGGTTGTATAAAACAATAATAAATATAAATCACGTGTGTTTGAGCGTAGCAAGATGGGGTAGATCCCCCCCAGGGTGAAAGGCCCAAATTTATATGTAGTTAAACATGATCACCAGTGGTGAAAGCCCGTAAAAATATCGGAAGGCGCGCGATGATCCCGCAGTGTGACCCCGAAAAAGACGTAGCCCATGAATAACACACGAGATTTGATAAAAAAAATTCAAGTGAACATTGGAGGGTTGTCCAATAATTTAAGTCATTGGGTGGAACACCAATGATTGGTTTTTACACTTGGCACTGCAGGTGTGAGGGAGTCGGTTGGGACTTGGGTTGTGGGCATGAGGAGTCTTATCTCATGCATGACACGTAATATTCCATATCGAATTGCATTATTTATATGGAATGTGATTGGACATTTTCATGGTTGCCATTGCATGTGCATTTTAGGTGGGGAGTAGCTCTTATAGGAGAATTTTTCTATTGGGTATTGATCACCCCGTCGTGGGACCCCTTTTTAGGTACATAGAGTATACAAGGAGACAACGCTCCTACGAGGCCGTGATTGCGAAGGAGGCCGACATGTGACCTTGAGTAACATTTTTGTAAAAGTGTTTTGTATAAAAGGATTTTATAAAAATTATTTTGGACTATTGTATAAATAGTAGGGTATGTAATTATGGTAGATGGCCATGATTGGACCCTTATGGACTATAATTATTCATTTTTTTTTGTTCATATTTCAAATTTAAATATGAATAGATAGGTCCAGTGAAAGGGGCGTATGGAAAATGGTGCGAGTAACTCGATGTCCATGGGTAGTTGAGTCTGGAGTGCGGTACCAAGACTTAGGTACAAGACGACCTAAGGCAGAAGTGTTGGTTGGCCAGGTGTGTGGGATCCTCAGATATTGGGGCGTCATAGCTTGATATCAGAGCTCAGGTTAACGATTACCTAGGAGCTCGGGTGAGGGTATCCACCAGTGTTTTCGGATATTGGCTTGTCATAGCTAAGTATTGAGAGTAAGGTGTCCAAAATACCTAGGATTAGTGGGTATGGGTGTAGAACACGACATTGTGTGCATTGATTGCTTTGGTGTTCTAATAGGTACCACGGGAGATGTATTGTGGTTGTGTGAACATATGCATGATAGAATGTGTATAGAAATTGAAGAACACTAGGGTTGCAAGCCTAACCTTAAGGGTTCGGAAAATGAATAAGCATGAGTACGTAGGAATGGTTATTTATTAGTGTTTGACATTATGCACCACTAATGTGATAAATGAAAAGAGAGAATCTCAAATTGCTATCTTAACCTATGTAGATGACAAATCAAGGGTGGGGACGTAGAGGTCGTCCACGGGGCAGTAGCCGACCATCGCCTGGCTTTGACCAACAGGCCTTTGTAGAGGCCATGGGTGTGGCAGCTGCTGCCATTGCACAGTCTAGTGCAGTTGGGGGTCAGGGAGGACCAAGTAACCTCTAACGGTTTATAACACATCATCCTTCGACATTTATAGGGGGAGGGGATCCAATGGTAGCTGATCATTGATTCCGATAGGTGGAGAGGATTTTGGAGGCTAGGGAGATCACCTCCGATTCTACGCTGATTAGGCTAGCCACATTTCGGCTAGAGGGTATGGTTGGATTGGGTTAGAGTCTCGAGGGATTCTGAGACGATGACATGGGGAGGGTTTATAGAGCTCTTCATGGGTAAGTTTTTCCCAGCATCAACTAGACATGCAAAGGCTTGAGAGTTCCTTGAGTTGAAGAAAGGAAATATGACTGTGCTTGAATACGTAGCCAAGTTCACTGAGTTGGCACGTTTCGAGGATGACTATGTGGCCACTGTAACACCCCGAAATATACCCTAGTCGTTTTCGACATGTTTAGGGTATTTTGTAAGCATAATTTGACTGTTTCATGAGTAAAATGCGAAACCTGGAAACGAGAGACCCGGAAATTTACAAGATTTAAGGATAAAATTGTAATTGGTCTAAAGAGGGACTCAAAAGTCATAAATTGACAAGATTTGAGGCCAAAGTATAAATAATAGGAATTGTGGTGTAATTCCTAGAAAGATGGAGGACCAAGATGCAAATAATGAAACTTAACCCAAAAATGGGTTTTTGGAGGGCCAAACAAGGCCTTAGCAAAACATGGGATTTAAAGACCAAATTGGTCTCCAAAGAGAGCAAAAACCGTGAAGGCGAAGAAGAGGAAGAAGAAGAAGAGAAGAGAAGAGGAAAGCCAAGCCAAAAAGGTATGGAAACTCACCTTGATAATGAACTCTATGAGATTATGTATGAATTTCCATGCTTGGTTGGTTAGTAGCTTGTCCCCAAACTTGGGGTTTTGCTAGGGTTTATCTTAACCCAAATATTATGTGGAAAGTAAGGTTAGTGAGACTTGTATGGCCTCAAAGATGGTTATGGAATCCTTCCTTTGAGGATGGATTCATGGTTAGTCGAGGAAGTAATTGAGGTTAGGGTTTGGAACAGCCTAACTAATCATCATAATTGGTTTTTGTGTATGGGTCTTAACCCGTATTAAAATTGTTTTGGAAGGATTCTTGATATGTTTTGGAATAAAGATAAGTATTGAAGAGGAATTGAATAGAAAAGAGGTTACAAGAGGAATAGGAAATGGTTTTTGATGTGTGTTTTGAAGTGTAGAGTTGGTTTGGGATGGAAAACCATGGCAAATCAGGAGAAAACACATTTTTGGGCATTTCGGTGAGTACTAATGCTGGTACACCTTGAACATGTACCGACACACTTTGTGTTCTGGTCATTTTTGGCCAATGTGTCTTAGGTACACATTCAAGTGTGCCCGGTACCTGCTGTTTTCCTTTTCCTGTTAGGCCAGTTTTCGTATTTGGCCATAACTTGCTCATTTCTTATCGATTTGGTAGTTCAAGTGGAAAAATTAAAATAGCTTCAAGGAAGGAACAAACATAAATAGGCATCGTCAAATTCTGACTCAGTGGTCAGAAAAATCCTCACTCAAAGTGAGGTATGTGCAAGCCAATTCTGCATCGGTCTTGAACATGGAGTAGTCAGGTTGTTCGACGTAACTTGAGTTCCTGTCTAACCGAATTGGGTGATTAGGTTGGAATAGAGACCCTTAACACCTTAAATTTAAAGGAGTACAAAGAAACAATGTCAAATATGGAGTCAAGGCACTGGAAAATGAGTATTTCAAACTGTCCCTCGGGTAAAATCGGTAAACCGACTAGTTGGCACGAAAATGCCATAACTTGAGTTTGGACGATCCGAATGGATTGATTCCAATTCCTGAGTAAAGTAGATTCATAGAAGAATAAAAATACATGAATAAGGTGTGATTACATGCTCATCATACCTTACCAGTATATGGAATACGATCTGTCATGAATGCATAATGTGGCTAAAAATGCCTAGCATAGATAGTAAATTCTTGACCTCATATAATTGTAAAGCGCCTAAAGACCAGTTATTAAATGACACATCACTCCACATCTGGTAGTACTTGGTACTCTGATTGGTCGCCCCGACACTCTGATTAGTACTTCGATACTCACGATTAGTGCTCGGCACTCCCGAGTTAACTCGCCGGTACTCTGATTAGTCTTCACACGGCATGAGTATTAATATAGTATCTTACACAGTACTTGTGTCTTTGTGTCTCTTCGATTTCCATTATTACTGGTCTAGGAAGTCAAACAGCTATATGATAAGATTCTGAATAAAGAATAAGAGTAAGGTCTGAGATGGCACCTCTGTATAGGATTACGCAGTACTACGGGTACTCCGTATGCGAATAAGTTACGTAGTACCTACGGGTACTCACGTATCTGAATAAGTTCGGTCTTTGATTAAGAGATCGTCTCGGAATAAGTTCACGTAGCGCCTCGGGTACTCTTGTATACGAATAAGTTTAAGTCTCACAGTTAAGTCTGTCTCTGCTTAAGTTATGTAGTACTCGGTGCTCACGTGTCGAATTAAGTTCACCCGTGGTACCTACGGGTGCTCGTATTTCATCAAGATTTGAGTACACAAGGGGTGCTCACGTAATACGATTAAGTTACGTGGTACCTCACGGGTACTCCTGTAACTGATTAAGTTACGTGAGGACTTAAGGGTGCTCACAGTATTTGATAGGATTACATGTAGTACCCGCGGGTACTCTTGTCTCAGTAACATAAGTATAAGTTCTGTATTACCACGGGCACTCGTATCGGTAAAGTAAGTTAAGTTCTGTATCTGAAGTATAAGTCAAGCTGCCTTAACTCCTACGAAGTCCCAGAATGAACATACGTCTGTTATAAGTAAAAGTTACGCATAAGAAGTAACTCTGCTCCTATGGGAGATCCGAATAATCATAAGTCAAGTAGTACCTCGGGTACTCCGTATCATTAACAAGTATATAGAATCCGGTAGTATCTAAGGAGTACTCTCGTGTCCATTAAAATAAGTATAGTTACGTAGTACCACGGGTACTCTTCGTAGCAGTAAAAAATAAGTATAAGTTCTGTAGTACCACGAGTACTCTCGTAACGATAAAAATAGGTATATGTATCTATTATGATCACATTACACACCTTTATGGACTAATGTCCATACCTGATATGTATCTGCATACGTCTGATCTGACCTTGTATGTGATACGATTATGATTAGTTCCGACTTATTGTACCTACGGGTACCTTCGCACAAGGATAAGATCCGTAAGATAAGTATATGCTCCGTAAGACCAGTATAAGTTCCGTAAGACAAGTATAAGTTCTGTAATACATGTATGAGATCTGAAATACATGTATAAGTTTTGTAATACAAGTATAAGTTCCGTAAGACCAAGATTTACTTCGTAGAACAAGTATAAGATACGAAGTACCAGTATAAGTTTTGTAGTACTTACGGGTACTTCCGTA
The DNA here is from genome assembly GCA_016808115.1 of Tetrastigma voinierianum. Lineage (NCBI taxonomy): Eukaryota > Viridiplantae > Streptophyta > Magnoliopsida > Vitales > Vitaceae > Tetrastigma > Tetrastigma voinierianum. The sequence continues at coordinate 133,862 of JAEQBH010005647.1, forward strand.
TAAGGGTAAGTTCATATTCTACCGATTATATGTTATGTATCTCCCAGTGTTCCCTCTGAGTACCTCGAGAACAAGTATAAACTCAGTAAGAAATAAGTATAAGTTACGAGATAAGTATAAGTTACGCGCTCCTACGGGAGTCTGAATAAACATAAGTACGGTAAGTATAAGTTACCGAATAAGGATGCGTTCTGTAACTCTACGGGAGTCTGAGATAAACATAAGTCACGGTGAGTATAAGTTACGAATAAGGATAAGTTACGTAACTCCTACGGAGAGTTACGAGATAAACATAAATGCCATTAAGTATAAGTTACGAGACAAAGACCAGTTACGTAACTCCTACGGGAGTCCTGAATAAACATAAGTATGTTAAGCATAAGTTCTGCATAAGAATAAGATGCGCCAACTCTTACGGGAGATCCGAGACAAGCGTAAGCTTTGTTATAAGAAGAAGTACTCGTATAGTTCATAATATAAATGCATAGAAATTTCATTGCTCTGTTTTTTGTTTATGCGTTAAATGTGTATATGCATAAGCATATGTTTCCCACTAGCGTAAAGCTTAGCACGGGTTTCAATACGTGTGGAGTGCGAGGGAGAAGACATCGAAGACTTCCGCACTGGTGAGCGGCTTACACTTATGGGGTTCACTACATATGTAGGTTCCGTGCTCGAGTTGTAAATGTAAAAGTATAGTTTTGTATTTGTAAATGGGACTTAGTAAATGTGTATGAATTTTGATGGACACCACTCCCGATTGGTAGTTCTTTTGATTATGTTATAAGATGTGGGCCATACCACAGTACCGGTCGGTTTAAAGAAAAATCGGGTAAAGAGTCCCGATCCTGAGTCTCTTTTCCCATTCCGGTTCGGATCGTATCGGGTTGGACCGGGAATCGGGGTGTGACGACCCATATGGCGAGGTGAGGAAGTTCGAGGATGGCAGAGTTGTCGTATGGGGCGGGTGTAGGATTTCTCCTATAAGACATGACTTTATGGTCGGAACGGCTATGGCTATAGAGAGAGAGAGAGATAGAGATGCATGAAGTATCCGAGTTGCGGGTACTAGTGAGAAGAGAAAGGATGATCAGCCTTCTTCTAGTTTGGGAAAGAGGCAGAAGACTTCTGCTCCTCGAGTGTTTCAAGGACGGGGCCGCGGTATTAAAGCGAGGCCGGACCGGAGAAGCCACCCGACCGGGACGGATATGTTATTTACACCATCAGCTTAGACATATGAGTGGGATTGCCCCTCAAAAGTGAGATCTCAGAGATATTAGGATGGCCTGATCCCAATCATCGATGAGACAAGCGTGGAAGCGGTTTTGTTCCTTCTCACCCAGGTGCGGGCGGAGGACCGGTATTGGTCTCGGGCGCACGGGCGCCATACGCTGCACGGATGGGCTAAGAGACCAGGGTATGGGTCGAGGTTGAGGACAGGGTTCACGGGCCTAGACATCAGGGACCCAGGGGCGTGTCTACGCCATCACACCATAGACTGAGCCAGTTGATCAGTCAGTGACACATGGTATGTTTGTTATCTACTTTATGGGTAAAGATCTTTGTTTGATTACGGTGCATCACATTCTTTTGTTGTTGCATCTAGTGTGGATGTTTTGGGCTTAGAGGTGGAGACCTTGGATGAGCCGTTATATGTGAGTTCTCCCCTAGGGACTAGGATGAGGATTGATCATATATGTCGGGATTGTGAATTAGAGATCTCAGGGATTCTGCTCAAGGTGGACCTTCGGGTGATGGACATATCAGATTTTGATGTCATCCTTGGCATGGATTGGTTAACAGCACACTGAGTCGTCATTGATTATGATAGTAGGAGGATTGTGCGTACACCTTTGGGCCAGTGTGGTGTGAGCTTTTGGGGAGAAATTTGATGCTTTACCGGGTAGTGCACGACTCCAGATGGAGTGGACAGTTGATGGGTTGGCTAGCAAGCCTTACCCTATAGGATGAGGGGGGACGAGATTTGAGTATACCTCAGGTGGTTTGCGAGTATGAGGATGTCTTTTAGGATGAGCTACCTGGATTACCTCCATATAGGGATGTGGACTTTTTCATTGAGTTACACCCTAGTACGTTGCCCATTTCTATGACTCCTCATAGGATGGCATTGGTTGAGTTGCAGGAACTCAAAGTCCAACTGCAGGAATTGTTGGATAAGGGTTTTAATAGATCTAACACTTCACCATGGGGTGCTCCGGTTTTATTTGCTAAGAAGAAGGACAAGACTCTTCGACTGTGCATTGACCATCGACAATTGAACAGGGTTACGATCAAGAATCGGTATCCATTACCAAGGACTGATGACTTGTTTGATCAGTTGAGAGGGGCGCGAGTCTACTCCAAGATAGACCTTCGTACCGGTTACCATCAGTTGAGAGTATTTAAACCGATATCCTTAAGACAGCGTTTAGGACGCGGTATGGGCATTTCGAGTTCACAGTGATGCCTTTCGAGTTGACGAATGCTCTAGCAGCATTCATGGATCTCATGCATAAGGTATTCCAATCCTATTTGGATCAGTTTGTTGTGGTCTTGGTTGACGACATCTTGATGCCTCTGAGTATGAGGAGGAGCATGAGAGGATGATTGAGGATTGTTCTCTAGGCACTCGGGGACCCAAGTGGTTGTATCTTAGGGAGATTCGGTGAGTGCGAGGTTTAGCTTGCGAGGTGGGGAATTCTTGGGTTCGTCGTGTCGGCTTCAAGTGTGTCAGTAAACCCTGAGAAGGTTGAGGCTGTTATGAGTTGGGAGAGGCCGAAGTCAGTCTTCGAGATACGTAGTTTCTTGGGACTGGTGGGGTACTACAGGAGGTTCATTGAGGATTTCTCCCAACTAGCAGCACTTATGAGTAGATTGACCCGGAAGGGGGTCAAGTTTGAGTGGGATGACTTGTGTGTGAAGACATTCGGGAATTGAAAGGAGGCTTACTCTGACTCCGATTCGATAGTCCCAAGCGAGGGGGTGAGGTGCGCGGTGTCTTCACGATGCCTCTGGGACGGATTGGGATGTCTTGTGCGGTCAGGGAGGGTTGTAGCTTATGGTTCAGACGACTAAAGAATCATGGCGAATTACCACACACATGATTTGGGTTGGTGGCCATTGTCTTTGCCTTAAGATTTGGCGCGCTGCTTGTATGGTGATCATTTTGGTATTTTTCGGACCACGAGTGTGAAGTATATTTTAACACGTGGGACCTGACATGAGGCAACGCGAGATGGATGAAATATACGGGGACTATGACTTCACTTTTCATTACCATCTTGGTAAGGCAAATGCTTAGTGGCTGATGCGCGCTCGGTCGGAAGTCACGAAGTGCGCTGGATTTAGCTTCTGGGTAAGCGAGATGCTCCCAGACTATTAAAGGGCGATTTAGGCTCGATGTGATCAGGCTCAGGGAGTGCTAGGGAGTTTTGTAGCTACGTCATCCCACTGAGCAGGGTGATTGAGTCCAAGGTGCAGGACGCAGAGATATAGTCCATCAGGGACTAGGTACAGTCAGGTACAGGTGACGAAGGTTGGACCATCCACACAGATGGTAGTCTTCGGTATAGGGGACAAGTTGTGGTTCCCCAATTGACCGATTTGAGAGAAAAGATCCTCTGGGAGTTCCACTGCTCCCGTTTCGCTGTGCATCTAGGTGGCACAAGGATGTACCAAATGTAGTTGCCGGTGTGTGGGGATGAGCGACACGTTGGAAGATTTTGTTCATGTTGTCTCACGTGTCGATGGGTAAAGTGACATCGAGCTTGACGAGGATACTCTGCCATTAAGTGGCGGAAGGTGGAAGTGGGAGTATGTCACGATGGATTTTGTGACCCACTTGCCACGGACATAGCGGAGGCATGATGCCGTATGGGTTATAGTGGACCGGCTTACTAAGTCGACACACTTTCTAGTGGTGCGGATGACCTTCACACTGGAGGAATTATGTCGATTGTATATTGATGAGTCTTAAAATCATTTATTTTTAATCCATTTTTCTAACATGTTTTTAATAGTTTCAGATCTATTTTCATGCCAAATTATGGAATATTCACCAACTTTGTGTTTTGCAGGTGTTAATTGAGAGAAAACAAGCGAGAAAGAAGCAAAAATGGAAAATGCAACGAGTCTCTCATCGCAACTTATAGTTTTGGCATGTGCGACTACAATTTCAACAAGCCAAAAGAACTATATCATGACCAGTGTATATGTGTAACAAAGTCCAGGCTAAACTTCATGCATAAATAACATCTTTGTTGCGATAAAGAGTTCTATGTCGCGACATTGCTAAAGAAGAATGAAAAGAAGACTGTCGCGACAATCCTTAACTCTGTCACGACAATGATCAAGGAAAATGGCAAAGGAGCTGTGTCACGACAATAATTTCTCTGTCGCAACATAAAAGGCTGAAGCTTAACAAATGAACCCTGTTGCAACATAAGACAGCTCTATCGCGACAGAAAATGGCAAGAACATAACACAAGTCAGCTGAGACAAGTGTTTTTATGTTGCGACAAAGTTTTCAGCATCAAGCCAGCTCAAGGAGGAATTTATGTCACAATAAAGAAAATCATGTCGCGACATAACATTCAGAATTCGCAACCAAGAGCAACAAAGATTATTTATGTCGTGACAAACAAAACATGAAGGAGGTGAATTCTTTGTTGCGACAAGAAGTTGAAGAGCAAAATAAGAGGAGTGACGACAAATAAATTCATGTTGGGACATAGTAAGAGTGAAGAGCAGAATCTCTGTCGCGTGATAAAAGCTATGGAATGATAAGTGCAATAAGACGAATAAAGTGGGTTGCGACGAATTGAAGGAGAACTAAGATTAGCTAAGTCAGCGTGTCGCAATAAAGATTTCTATGTCGCAACAAATGTAAGCTTAACAAGCGACAAGAATCAGAGAAGAAAAGTTTATCATAGCGAGGAATTTCTTTGTCGCGGCGAGAAATGTAAGGACTAAAGAAAAATCTGTGGCGACAGAAAAAGCTTTACTGTTGCGATAGAGTTGACAGACTGAAAATGAAAATGTTTGTCGCGAAAAGGAAAATTATGTCGCGACATATTCCAGAAGCAGAGGGACGTGAGAAGCTAGTGTCAAACAGGTTTGATGTTGCGACACAAGACATTCCTGTTGCAATAAGAACAAGACTGCTACACCAAAATTATGTCGCGACATTATCAAAGTCTGTCGAGATAGAATCCAAGAAAGAGCTCAAAAATCAGGTCACGACAGAAAACAACAAGCTACGATAGAGGCCAGCGACAAAGACTGAAAACTTTGTTGCGACATAACTTTCTATGTCACCACAGAGCGACCAATTTGGGCTAGAATTTTCGGGATCCACAACATAATTATTGAAGTTTGGCCCAACATTGGAAAGTCTATAAATAGACGCTTCTAGGGCAATGTGCCCTGCTTCCGCAACTCTAGGACGTCTAGGTAGTTGAAGACTTTTGTATATTTGTATATTTATTTTATTTTCCATTTTAGTAGATTTAGTTTTAGTGTAGATTTTCGTTAGTTTTCTTTAAAATTTCTGGATTTGAGTAATGAACTGAAGTGCATATTCGAGTTGAAATTTTATTGATAAAATCTTCTTTTTCATTACTGTATGATTTAAATGGAGGATGTAAATTTTATGGAATTTATTTATTTCAGTTCGTTTACAGATTTGGTGAATTTACCTGTCGATTAGTCAACGTATGAGTGAATCAGTTTGAAAAGTTGAGCTCTCTGAAAATGGGTAAATGATCATAGTCATTTTTCTGCATAAGGAGGAAGAATGCCGTAATTAGAATTCTTGAATTTATTTGATTGGTATTGTTTTTGAATTTATTTGTTCCCAGTACTAGTATCGTGTACCCAAACAAGGTACTGTATATCGCTCGATTTCCAGGAGGCCCTCTAAGTGACAAAGAGATGGAGAATCCTAAGAGCATAGAGCAGTTCGTTGTGGGTATGGTAGACTAATACTATGAAACTAATGAACTTTGATGGGTTACTCAGATAGATCACCAACTTACTCATAAATTGAGGATAGTTGATTGAAGTATCAACTTAATCACTTGGAGGTCTCTCATTTTTCTGATGAATCGATCTTGATCCCGTGTTAGCAAAGATCTAATCAAGGTTAAGGAAATTTTCATCATAAATGAATGATGATGTGTCAATCAAATTGGAAAAGGCTTGCAATATCTTGTCTATGGGGGCAAGAATATTTTAGTCCTAAAATTTGGGTATGAAGTACTAAAAAGGAAAAACACCAAGATCTTGTAATGAGGGTTATATTTTACAAGTAGCTGATTAGACTCATGTTTTAGAAATGAACATGAACTTCTAATCAGTGAAAAGTATGGTTAAGGGAGAAATCCAAACTATACTATCATGCATCTTTGACAAACTCAGTTTTCCAAGTTATGGTTGAGCTATGAATCGATATGATGTAGAAATTGATTATTACTCATTGATCTAGATCCAGTTTTGTTTCACTCAGTGAATTCCCAATACCATTTTCATTAAAATTTATTTTCATGTATATTAAAGAAATCAATCTAGGATTAAAATTCTTTTTAGTCATTTCATCATCATAACGGTGAGTTCAAATAGTAGTAATCTTGAGTAGATGGAGTAGTTAACTTTTGGATTTATCATCAATCCTCGTGGGAATGATATTTGGACTTTAAATGTCACGCCCCCAACCCTGCCTAGGCGGACGAAGGGGGTGCGAGACTGTCTTGGGACTCTTTACCTGATTTTTGAGACGTTGGTAGGCCTAAGTCTTATAACTGAATCAAAATATCATATCCAAAGATACAAAAATAAAATTACCACCGTAGTGGTGTTTACAGTGTCCATATATACAGTCATGAGTCCCATTTACATATACATATTGCGCCCCTTCTCGATCCTGCAGATTGGCGGTCAGAACCGGATCGGGATGCTGCGTCTTTGTGGCGCTGACTCGGCATAGGATGTTAAGTGAGGGTTATTTTTTTCTTCCACATATAAACTTCAGCTGGATTATTCAGTATAATGTTAAACATTTACTTGTATTATATTCTGTAGCAGCGGATTACAAAATATATATACAAGCTCCATATATGGAAGTGTTCAACATTTACATATTTACATTGGTTACAAAATTTCATATACAAAATAGACCTAAAGGTCTTCTAGTGGGCACCTATTGATGCGTGACCTTTAAATGCTGATGTGGATTGTCCGGTCCTTTGGTTTCCTCTTCTGTACCTACACGGATTGAACACCCGTGCTAAGCTTTACGCTTAGTGGGAATTAATACACATGGATGACCTCTATTAAAAGAGATTTTACTTCTATACAAATGCATATAACACCTATAACATTTACAAATTCTTATCATTTCTCATATATATTCTTTTCATAACAAGTTCCATTTCTGGTCATCTTCCATATACTTTTCATGTCATCTTGTACTTTACTTCTTACTTGTTCTTGCTCTTCATGTACTATCATCGCATAAGCAGTGCTATGTACCTCATATCATGTCATATATTCTCTACATTTCATTTGCATATACCGGTCATTTTCTTTTATGTTTCATGTCTGCATAAACCTTAGAAGTGGATACAGGAAACTATAAGGGCTCGAAGGCGCTGTTATCATTATACGAGTCAATGATCATCTTATAAAGGGCCCGAAGGCGCTATTATCATTGTACGAGACAATGATCATCTTATAAAGGCCCGAAGGAGCTGTGGTGACCCTTTCGGAGGCCCGCAAGTGATCAAAACGGGATCCTATCTCATCGACCCCAAGCGGGGCCTCGATATCGGAAGCAGAACATATCTTTGAGACTTATTTTTCTAATAGGCATGCCCATCTGGCATCCCTCTACCCGAGTTCTAAACGGACAATCAGCGTGTATTTTATGTTCAATATATATCTCACTTATTCCCGAATAATTATTGTCATTCGGTAATCATATATGATATATATACAATCATTTATTCATATCTTTGCATTTTCATATCTCATTATATGCATGATGACTATGCTTACAATAATATCTTATGAGCTATTTATAAATTCATAATAGGCGTTCATAATATGAATAACTATGGTTACCTACGGGGGCCTACTATTTTCATGATTTCTGGAACTATGCAAGGTTCTAGTTTTATCAATCTATCTATGAATGGATTCTTGACTCAATGGCCTTTCCATAGAGTCCAGAACTCAAGCTTGAGGATTCGGACGAAGGAGTTATGACCTTAGAAGTTGGAGGTCATCGTAGTCAGCAAGAGCGACAGGCCCGGCCAAGCTGACTGACCTCGGTGAGCTCGGTCTAACAGCTCAGTCTGACGCCAATATCCTCCTCAGGCATATGAATGGTTTGATTCTTTACTCCAATCGGCTTTCATGGGGTCAAGAACACCTGAATCGGGTTCGGACCCGGGGAGTTATGACCTGCAGTTGGAGGTCATGCGTAGTCAGCCCGGGACAGGCGGCTGACTGGTCGAGTGACCTCCTAACGGTGACCTCTTCGACCTATACAGGCTGACCTCTACAGACTGACCTCTGCTGACCTCTACAGGCTGATCTCTGTTGACCTCTACAGGATGAGGTCTACAAGCTGATCTCTCGACCTCTGGGATGAGTTGGTGATATCTGTGAGCCTCACATAGGATGAGGTCTACAGGCTGACCTCGGTAAAAGGACCATAACTTTGTCTATAGAGGTCCGAATTGAGAAATTTAAAACCCTAACATCAAGTTCATTGATGTGGCTACAATTTACCAGAAGAACTCACTGTCAAATTCCCTTTATTTCAGACCCAAAAACCCATTCTAAGGTCTGGATACTGCATATGATCAAAAATAGGGAAATTTTCTTGGTTGATTTGCGACTAGAACCCTTCCCAAAAACACATATATAGGATCATGGAGCTCTTCTCAACTCCAACCTAACAAGAAATGAGATTGGGGTTTCCAAACCCAAACTATACACAAGATAGGGTTCCAAACCATGTATTTATACTTTCTATACCCAAAACTAGACAAACCCATACTATTGTACAAACATCGATACTTTTCCATACGGAACTTAACAAGTTCCATACAAAACCATACTCAAATTCCATACACCCATATTTCCATACAAATATTCATAGTTCCATACTCAAATTTCATAGTTCCTTACCTGTGATCTTCTTCTTTCTTCTTTTCTTTTCTCTTCTTCTTCCTTTCTCTTCTCTTCTCTCTTATCCGTTTTTGCTCTCTCTTTCTCTAAGACCAAAATGAGATATTTCTCTTGAATATCCTTATTTGATCTTATCCCCTTTTACTGCCCCAGTCCTCCAACTCTTCTAATATTTGTAAATCCAATTTATGATATTTTCAAATAGCCTCAAATCTTCTTTATTATTTTAATTTAACTTATGCATATTCCTACGCACTGTTTTAGCTTTATTTATTAGGAAAAATATACGTACTTTTATTATACCCAAACATGTTATAAAACTGTTAAGTATAATTTGAGGTACACATTTACATTGTGCATTCTCTTTATATTGAGCAGACCTACATTGATGTACTCCTACTAGTGTGTTGGCCCAACAGTGTGTGGAAGATCGCGGATGTCCTCCTCTGTACCTACACAGATTAAAAACCCGTGCTAAGCTTTACACTTAGTGGGAACATATAACTTATATATATACACATGCATTCATACTCTTTTTCAGTAAACATATAACAGTAACAGATATTAGGATTCATCATGAATTCATATAACAACTTGTACATATACTTGTACTTATAGAAGATTTATACTTATTCAGATCTCACGTAGGAGTTACAAAGCTTATGCTTATATTGATGTACCCGTAGGTACTACAGAGCTTATGCTTGTATAGAAGTACCCGTATGTACTACAGATCAGAACGATATACATTTCTTTACTTTTATTCGTCATTCAGGTTCTTATCATATAACTATTTGACTACCTAGACCAGTAATAAGAAATAAGTAGAACACAACACCAAAAGGTACCCGAAGGTACAATACGATCTTGAGGTCTTGCGTGGCGAAGTCTTAGGCAACGATAAGATACGTGCACGCCCATAGCGAGTGTCGTAGCAGTAGAAATCTTGAAACACTAATGACGTGCTGCCCACATAGCAGTGTCGTAGCACTGGTAGAGTGCAAAGCACTGGTCGAGGCATTTTTGCCCACGTAACGAGTGTCGTGTCATTTAATATTTGGTCTTAGGTATTCCTACAATTATATGTGTTCAGGAACTTAGGATATTATCATAGAGGCATTTAGTTTGCCATTAAACCCCATTTGGCTGACAAGGTATGTTATAATTTTTCCTTTACATTACAAACATGAATGGACCCTTTCATACACTTATAGGGTCCTCATTTGTCCAATAGACGAGTCCTTGGAGAAATGGAAACGAAACAAAACCAAAACACAGCAATTTTCCATGCTGTAAACAGTGGCTTCGTCGCGGTGAACCCGAGGCTTGACCAGCCTCCCATTTAGCCACGCCGTGGCGTGGCATGTCACACCTTAGCGTGGGCCTTCGCCGCTGCGTGGGTCTCTACGCCGCAACTTAGGACCCCGACAGCTTGCCCATATTTTTGATGAGTTAGTCCCTTTTTTTTCCAGAAATCTAACCAAAACAAAGGAAAACTCATATATTATACAGAAAAACATCTCCCAAGTATGTTTTAACTCCACCAAAGCAAAAAGATGAGAATTAATTAGAGTTTTCAAACCCTAAATTCATATACTTGTATGTTAGGTTAACCTCCTAACACCCAAGCCGTTATCCAGCATCTTAAACCAAGAATCCATACCCGAGGAGGATTCCTAACTCATCTTGTAAAAAATACCCAGTGTACCAACCCAACTTTCCAACAAGTCTAAGGTTAGGATGGATTCCTAACTAAACCAATGGAACCACTAATATCCATACCACACTTCCATACCAAGTTTCCATACTCAAGTCGCTGAATCATACAAAAACATGGTTTCCACACAAAATCCTAGTTCCATACCTTTCCTCTTCTTCTTCTCTTCTTCTTCTCTTCTCCTCTCTTCTTCATGTTTTTGCTCCCAAAATGCCCAAATGAGAACCAAAATTGGTTTTATTTGGTCTAATTCCCATAAAGCCTTGTTTGGCCACCAAAAATGCATTAATTTGACTTAAGTTTCATTTTATTGCACTTTGTTGCACTTTGGTCCTTCAACTCTTTTCTATTTGCTCCACAAGTTATGTTATTTCTATAATAGCCTCACATCTTTTTATCTTATGACTTTTGTGTCCTAATTTGACAAATTACAAATTTACCCTTGCTTATTTTCGGGTTTTTCAGATTCCACGTTTTGCATTTAAATTACAAAAATTAATTATACTTGCAAAATACTAAACATGCAAGCGACTAGGGTATATTTAGTTACGTCTCGTATATCATTTTCACATGTGTCGCGGAAAGTGTACGCGCGCGCGATGGGGCCGACTCAAATTTTAGTGAATCCATTTTACAAAAAGAGCAAATAAATCTTTTCATCATACAAGCGTTTGGTCATTGACAAGTTTTCACCGCCGTTGCTAGGGATTAGATAATAGTCCTTTGGTTGTTGTGTCTGAAATTTGGTTAGCAAGTTTTTGGTGTCGTTGCTGGGGACTGAATAGTTCTTGGGTGGCAGTACTAGAAGTAGGGCATACATTGATCACATCATATATATAGTTTGGTCTTAACAAGCTTTTGGCGTTGGTTCTGAGGATAGATGATGAATTTGAAGATCAATATTCTAACCAAAAAGAGAGTTACTAATTTGAACATTTTTTAGTTATTATAAAGTTTAGAAAAACACAAAAACAGTTTCAATGGCAGTAGCTGAAGAAGCTACTGAAATTTTTATATGAGCTTAAATGGAGATAACAGTCTCCCACATATCTCATTTGATCTCAGTGTGTTTTTATTTCAGGAAGATTTTAAATGCATAGAAAACCAGAAGCAGATCTTGTGATGCCCCAATTCCCAGGGGTCATTTTTGTATTTTTAACAATGCTCAAGAACAGTGCATAAGAATCGTGGTTCAAGCAGTTGCCCAGCACAGTACAACGTGCCACAAGATAGCACTATCCTATCCCGCGCATAGGACGTGCGTGTCGTGCACTATGTCGCCTTTCAGTCCTAACTTGCCCCGGACAGCACAGCCTGTGGTGACGCAAAGATGATGTCGCGATGGCAAGCGAGCTGACCACGTCGCGACGGACCGACTTCCTGCTTGAGTCTTCTTTGTCGTGACACCAAAAGCCCGGCCCCCAGCATGTCGCGACCACGGGGTGAGCCATTTCTGTCGGCGACCAGAGAGCCCAGGAGGGTCATCGCGACAGGCCCTCCCCAGCCTGCGTGCGTGCACCGCAGTCTTTCGTCATGCTGGCGGTCGCCCTCACGTGTGCGCCGCGCCCCTCCTATCGCAACACTATTGTAGCATCGCGACACAAAACTGGAAATGAGCAGTAGCCCACCCCATTTGATCCCCTGCACCTATTTTTTTTCGACATACTCTAAAATCAACTTAAATTAGCCTTATTACTACAAAGGCCATTGGAACCTGGAAAACTTGTCAAAATGTTATTATTATACAAAAACGAGTTTAATTACAACTCTTTGTTCTTCAATTACAATTACAAAAACAGGGTTTTCACCCAGAATTTATACAATACAAAAACAAGGCCTAATAAAAGCGCTACTCGCCACTAAGGCCTTGGATGAAGCCGTGCGCCGATGCACCTCACGTACTTGAAGGTATTGTCCAGGCGGCGAGGTCAGGCAATGCCAGTAGTTGAATTTTACCATGGGTTATTCCCCACCTAAGTGCTCATCTGATGACAACCACCTGGCTTATTCAAGTAAATCATGCATATCCACTACTTGAATGTCTACATGCCGTCCATGCCTCGAGTCCTCACCCAGACTCCTTCACACATCTGATTACATGTATGAAAAATAGTTTTCAAAACAAAGGTGTTTGTTTATTTGTAGAACAACCCTCTGATATATATATATATATATATATATATATATATATATATATATATATATATATTAGTGGACATACTCCAAAACCAATTGTGTGGACAACCCTCCGATATATTACTGGTGGACATGCTCAGATAAATAGTGTGTGTTATCCCGAAACCATGTCATGCACTTACACCTACTATTCTATGGTGCCCCCGTGCATATGAAATGCAAATGCCATTTCCACGCCAATTCATGTTAATATATCATGCTTGCATATACTAACATACTTTACACACAATTAACATATTTATTCATCTTTAGCAATAACACAAAAGTAACTGGGCCAATCAACAACCCGACAATCCATCTGGAATTGCCAAAGCAAACACAAGGCTTCAGCTCGGACTGCCCGAAGGCAGTCCACTAAATCGGTCGGACAATTCGAGTCCAAAATGTGACACTCGGTCCCGATCTTTACTTGGAATTTGAAATACACGGCCATTTCGGCCCCAAACATCACATTCATTTAGATGGCTCTTAGCCAAAGACTAAACCCAGTAGGAAGAAACCCCTACCTCTTAGAGTTTGTCAAAACTCCTCAATTTCGGTCTCTGTGTGAAGCTCTGCCGCGGCGAGGAAAAGACACGTCTCTTGCTACGTCAAGCCAGAGTCGGTCGGATTCTTAGGGAAATTTAGAGAGTCGACTTCTCTCTCTAGGGCTCACACTTCTTTCTCTATTTTCTCCTTTTTTTTTCCTTCTCTCATCCCACTGGTTTGGTCCAAGATGGGTCAAGTGAGATGTCCTCACTTGCCACATGTCACTATCACATTAGCTCACTTGGATTTCCTTATCTCCTTAGCCATCCACCTTGGATTTCCACCCAATCATGTGTTGCCACATGTCTCACATGGGCCCCTACTTGAGCTCTTATTTGACTCATTCTGTACTTGACATGTGGCGCACTGTGAACCACTCAACACGTGCTAAGTGCCCCGTCCTACCCTCAGTACCTCGAAAAATGTGAAATTTCGACTATCTCGAAATTTGACGAAATTCGATATGGTATCTAGATTTCGCGAAATGATTTCAACGGCGAAGTCCGTTTCGTCATCTGAGATCTATAAAAATTCTAGATTTTCGATCAAAATTACTATTTTACCATTTTTCAGAAAATTGAATTTTCTCGGGTTTTAAAGATCTGCTGCCTTTAGACACTGAAATTGAGAAAACATTGAAGAATCTGAGGAAGATCACAAGTGCAAAATCCATAAGTATTGAAAATCAAAGAGAAAGATTGCAAGCTATTCCAGAAGAAGAAGAAGATGAGAGACCTCAGAGGCCTTACACTATGGAGGGGACTTTTGGAGGCTATTTATTGAAGGAGTACTCTGTTGTTAGACAACCTGCCATAGAAGCCAACAATTTTGAGTTGAAGCTAGCACTGATTACTATGGTACAACAACACTAGTTTACTGGTCATCCCTCTAAAGATCCGAATGAGCATAGGAGATTCATGAGGATGGCCAATACAGTCAAGCTGAATGGGGTGAGACTAGAAGTGATCAAGCTGAAGCTATTCCCATTTTCACTGAGAGATGTGGCAGCAACTTGGTTTGAATCATTGCCAATGGGATTAGTGAATAGCTGGGAAGAGTTAGTGAAGGCCTATATGAGCAGATTTTTTCCTCAAGCTCTAACTTCTGAGAGAAGAGGAGAAATAATTATATTCAAGTAGGAGGAAGATGAGAGTCTCTACAATGCATGGGAGAGAATCTGAAACTAGTAAGATGCCTTATGCATGGGATAGATCGACAGCTCGGATGGATATGATACATCATGCTACGAATTATGCCTCCAAGGGTATAATTGATGCATCCTGATGTGGAGCTTTTAAGAGAAGAAGTGTAAAGGATGCAAGGCAGCTGATTGAAGACCTTGCCAAATGAAACTACAAGGCTCCATCTGAAGCTTTGGGGCGTGGTGGCGAAGGGAAGTGGTTTAATTGAGCTTGAACCATATAGTATTGCCATAGAAGCAAGTTGGATGCATTGATGAACAAATTAAGGAAGCAATGAGAGAAGAATGCATCTTGTGGAAGTGGGAGTAATAGATGAAGGAGAAAGAAGAAAGAGTGCTGAAGAAGGACTAAACCATGAGGGTTCTTACCAGGTAGAGGAGGCATAGTACTTGAATGCTAACATGAGCTACACTTTCAAGCCTAAGCCCAACTTGCCCATTCATTATACACTAACACTCAGGAACCATGAGAATTTCTCACGCGCGGGTGGAGGAGCACATCAGAACTTGCAGGCGGAGATGCTCTAGCAATATCATGCCTCACTGGGTTCCAACAATAACAATAGCAATGATCGCGAGACGGAAGCGAGATAATCAGGGGCGAGGAGGGAGATCAAATTCCTTTGAAGACCAGATGCTTGCTTTCATGGGGGAAAACAAAAGTCTGCTAAACATACATGAGCAAGTTCTTGAGCTAAGCGGCATTCCAGGCAAACAAGCGTGATTTGGTCGACACCATTGCCTCTTTGAAGAATCTGGACACTCAGGTAGGGCAGCTGGCTCTAACTATGCAGAATCAGTCCAAGGAATCATTTCCAAGTGATACAAGGAAGAATCCAAAGGATTGTATGGTAGTAACTCTAATAAGTGGTAGAGAACTGGAAGAGAAAAGAGTTGAAAGGAAGAACACTGAGGAAGAGAAATATGTAGAAATTTGAGAAGAATCTAAGCAACACAACTCAGAAACTACAGAGGAAGAGAAAACAACAAAGATGCAGTCAGAGCAACATATGGAAAAAGAAAATATAGGAAAAATGTAAGAGGTTAAAGCTTATAAACCTCAGGTTCCATTCCCTCAAAGGCTACAGAAGGCAAAGCTTGAAGAACAATTCTCTAAATTCTTAAACATGTTCAAGAAGATAAAGATCAATATCCCTTTCTCTGAGGCATTGACTCAAATGCCTTATTATGCAAAATTCATGAAGGAGATACTGAGCAGAAAGAGATGGATTGCTGAAGAAGGAATAGTAAACTGATAGCAACTGCGGTGCGATGATTCGAAGTCTTTCTTAGAAAATGCAGGATCCAGGCAACTTCACTATACCTTGTACAATTGGGCAAGCTGATATGGGAAAAGCACTATGTGATTCTGGAGCCAGTATCAACTTGATGCCTTTGTCTATTGCTAAAAGACTAAGTTTGGGGGAACTTACTCCAATAACCATGACCTTGCAAATGGTAGACAGAACATTGGCCCATCCCGAGGGCATTTTAGAAGATGTGTTTATTAAAGTGGGAAAATTCATTTTCCCAGTGGACTTTGTAGTCATTGATATAGAGGAAGACAAACAAGTCCCACTGCTATTAGGAAGACCTTTCTTAGCAATAGGAGTAGCTTTGATCGATGTGAAGAAAGGAGAATTAACTCTCAGGGTTGGAGATGAGGCAGTGCACTTCAATCTCAATCACAGTTTGAAACAACCTGAACTAAGTAATGCTGATTGTGAGATTGTAGAAACAAAATTCCCATCGGTTACAGGCGATTAATGATTGAAAATTTTAGGAGTTCAATGAATGAGAATGAGATGAATTTACCTAGTATCTTGAAGCATCTTGAAATTGAATTTACGGACTCGAATGTTAAAGTGAAAAGGCGATGCAGGTATTGAGAAGAAAATAATCCAAAAAATCACGAGTTATAAGGAAGATCTTGCAGTAAACAAAAGTTCAAAGAAGGTTTGCTCTCAAAATTGTGAACATTTGAGGTATGCTTTCTTGCAACCAGAAAAAGGAAAACCAGTTATTATTGCAACTGGATTGACTGAGCTTGAAAAACAAAAACTACTGGAGATTCTAAGAAAATATAAAGAAGCAATAGCTTAGTATATAAAAGATCTAAAAGGAATTAGTCCTTCAATCTATATACACAAGATCTTGTTAGAGGAGAATGCTAAAACCTCTATAAAACATTAGAGAAGGCTGAATCCAGTAATGAAAGAAGTAGTCATAAAAGAAGTATTGAAATGGCTATATGCAATCTCAGACAACCCTTGGGTAAGCCCAGTTCATGTGGTTTCAAAGAATGGAGGATTCACTGTGATAAAAAATGAGAAGAATGAATTGATTCCTACAAGAACTATGATAAGATGGAGAATGTGTATAGACTACAGAAAATTAAACACTACTACCAGAAAGGACCATTATCCTCTACCTTTCATTGACCAAATGTTGGACAGGTTAGCAGGGCACTCCCATTACTGTTTTCTTGATGGATATTCTGGTTATAACTAGATTGCTATAGCCCCAGAGGATTAGGAGAAAACTACATTTACATGTCCTTATGACACCTTTGCTTTTAGAAGGATGCCTTTTGGATTATGTAACGCTCCCGCCACCTTTCAAAGATGTATGATGTCTATGTTTTCTGATTTGGTGGAAGAGGCTATGGAAATCTTTATGGATGACTTCTCAGTATATGGATCATGTTTTTAGAATTGTTTGAAAAATTTAGAAACAGTATTTCAGAGGTGTAAAGACAAAAATCTAGCTTTAAATTGGAAAAAATGTCATTTTATGGTAACAGAAGGTATTGTCTTAGGACATAAGATTTATGTTGTTAGACTAGAAGTAGACCAAGCAAAAGTTGTTGTTATAAAAACTCTCATCCCACCTACAACTTGGTCGAGGATAAGAAGCTTCCTTAGACGTGCGGTTTTCTTAGAAAGGTCGCAAGGACTTCTCGAAAATCTCAGGACCATTATGTAAACTCTTTGGAAAAGGATGCAAAAATTTGATTTTGATGAATCATGCAGATTTGCATTTGATGAAATTAAATCCAGATTAGTGACAGCTCCCATCATGTTGATACCTGACTGGAACAATGATTTTGAAATTATGTGTGATGTTAGTAATTATGCAATGAGAGATGTATTGGGATAAAGAACTGAAAAGATATTAAAGGCCATAACTATGCCAGCAAAACCTTTAATGAGGCATAAGAGAACTACTCAACCAGAGAAAAGGAGATGCTGGCAATGATGTTTGCTTGTGAAAATTCGATGCCCACATCTTGAGATCTGTGTTATAATACACACTTGATCATCTTTGCGATTAAATATTTGATGGCAAGAAGGAGGCCAAACCAAGACTGATCAGATGGATACTACTGGTACATGAGTTTTATCTTGAGATCAAAGATAAGAAGGGTAGTGATGTGATGGTTGGAATCCTTGTCTAGATTAAATGAATGTTGGGAAAGAAAAAGGAACAAAATTATCAGAAAATTTTCCTGATGAGCAGCTGTTTTTGTTGTTAGTTCAACACCCTGGTATGTTGCTATTGTCAATTACTTAGCTTGTGGAGTTGTGCCACCTGAATTCTGCTACCAGCAGAGAAGAAAATTGAGAACCGATTGTAGATTTTATATTTGGGATGAACCACTACTTTATAGAAGAGGAGAAAATATGATCATAAGGAGATGTGTTCCAGAAACAGAACAAGGTGGTATTATGGAGAAATGTCATGCATCACCATATGGAGGAAACTTTGCAAGTGACTGAATATGGAAAATTCTTCAATGGGGTTTTATTTATTTCTCTATTCAAAGACTGTTTGAATCGGTAAAATATATTGTGATACTTGTTTAGAAAGTGGGTAACATTAGCGGAAATGAAATGCCCTGTAAGGAATTCTGGTGGTGTAGATTTTGATGTTTGGGAGTCAGTTTGTGGACAGTACCCATCCTCATTTGGTAATACCACATTCTCTTGGCTGTGGATTATGTCAAATGGGTGAAAGCATTAACTTTGTCCTAGAAATGATGCCATCACAGGTAAGTTTGGGTTTATACAAAGAAATATTTTGAAGCGATTTGGAGCACCTAGAGACAATGTCGGTGATGAGAGCCATTTGCAAATAAATTTTTGCAAAACTTATGGCTTGAATATGGAATCAGACATGTGATGGGTTTGGCTTATCACCCTCAATCAAATGGGTAAGCAAAAATTTCTAACAGGGAAATAAAGAAAATTCTAAAGAAAACAGTAAATACAAGCAAAAAAGATTGGTCTATAAAGCTAGATGATGCATTGTGGGCTTATAGAACTACTTACAAAACTCCCATTGGAATGTCCCCATACAGAATAATATTTGGAAAACCTTGTCATCTCCCTTTAGAACTGAAATACAAAGCTATGTGGGCCATCAAGAAATTGAATTGTGACTTTCAAGCTGCCAAGGAAAAGAGACTACTCCAAATGAATGAACTGGAAGAGTTGAGAATTGAAGCTTATGACAATGCCAGAATCTATAAAGAAAAGACAAAGAAGTGGCATGATCAAAAGATTATGAGGAGGGAATTCAAGGCAGGAGAAAAAGTCATCTTATACAACTCCAGGCTCAAGCTATTTTTAGGGAAATTGAAGTTAAGATGGAGTTGTCCTTACACAGTGGTAACAATTACACCATTTGGAGCAATAACACTAAAAGATGAATCTGGAAGTGAATTTAAAATGTAATGGTCGAATTTGAAGCATTATCTTAGAGGAAACATAAATGAAGTAGATCCAGAATTTGAAAAGGAAAAAGAGCTTTGCTGTAATGAAGACATTTTTCAGCAAGTGTCTAGCTAAGGACATTAAACTGAGCAGCTTCTTGGGAGGCGACGCAAGCAGAATGATAATTTTGATAGTTTGATTAATGTTGATTACTTTTATAAGTTTGACGTTTTAGTTTTCATTTTGTTAGAAATTTTATTATGAAGTTTGATAGTTTGCTGATTTTTTTTTTTGAGATCGGGAAGATGGTGGAATTAGATGTTATTAGAAAGCACACTTTCTCAGTGAAATATGAAAATAACTATAAGGGGAGTATTTCTATTTCCTCAAATTTTTTTAATGATAATGCATGATTGGTTGGGGAATATAAAGATTTTAGAGCATAAATTGTTAGACCATTTCCTTGTGCCAGCTACCTTGAATGCCTTGTTGAATATCTTGATGAATGATATTGAGTGAAGAAAGAGAGATTTGTTCCATTCCATACTTGAATGGAGATTGTTTGATGAAATATGTGTTTTCATAAGTATGGACTAAGTGGAAGAATTTATTGCATAATGTCATTTGGTTTAAATGGTTAAAAGAATGAAAATGTGCAAAATTTTTGCGGTAGGACAGAACTCTGTCGCGATAGAGAAAGTGATGTCGTGACACTGGTTGAACTTTTGGTGCTAAAATGCGACAGGCTTTCTTTTGTCTCAACAAAGTTGGTGCTAAAATGAATGTTACAACCAAAAAGAAGTTCTGCGCGACATATTTTCTCTATCACAACAAACAGCAAACTTAGGCCTCAGAAAACATGCTGCGACAAAGTTTCTATATGTCCTTGACATAATTCCAATTAGATATAGACAAAATTATGTCGCAATAGTTTTTTTAACTCAGTCGCGACAAGAATTTCCTAATTGAATTAGGGTGAGAAATTTGTGTCGCGACATCATTCTCTGTTCACGACACTAAAGTTACAAAAGACCACAACTTTAGGTCAAAAATTTGTCGTGACAATTAAAGAAGCACAACTCTTGGCCTATAAATAGAAAAGTTTGAAGACTGAAGATTAACCCACCTCATAATATTCAAACCACTCAGTCTCCCTCACCAAATCTCTCTCACTCGTTCAAAACCCTAGATCCTTAAACCGCTCTCTCACAATGTTTGAGCCGTCGCACCTGATTCCAAACCTCAATGAAATAATGGAAGAGTATGCTGAATTGGAGAATGAAACAGTTCAAGCCACTCAGGTAGTAGTAGAGGCTGAGGAACTGAAGAAAGGGTTGAGAACAAACGAAGAACGAAGCGGTTATCGAAGAATCTAGAAAGAGGAAATGAGGAAGCAGAGAGAAGAAAACAAAAAGGTAGTGACTAGGTCTTTGATATGGCTTATATTGCTTGGAGAGATAAACTACAACACAGATACTTCATAGGGGAGAGGAAACGACAAATTAGGTTTCTCTCCATTCTAAGAGAAAGTGAGTGAAAGCAAAGGGATGGCATTGTTCCGCGAGCTGAATCAGGGTTCGTAGATGTGGTGAAGGAGTTCTATGCCAACATGGTGGGGATAAAAGATAAGGCTGTCTACGTCAGAGGGAAATGGATATCCTTCGGTAGAGAACAAATTAACCAGACTTACAATCTTCAGGATAGGAAAAATGAATTGAAATTCAAAAGGCTGGTGGAAGCACTTGACTTCTAGAAGATTGTAAACCTGCTAACAGATGGCAAGAGAAAGTGGAACGCCACTAGGAAAAACCCACATGAGTCCATCGCGGAGGAGGCATGACTGAACCAGGTTTGGTTTGTACATGTTCAGTCTTGCCTTCGAACACCATAAGTCGAGGAGAAAGAGGTAGTCTTATTATATACCATCCTCAAGGGATATAAATTCAGTGTGGGCAAAATAATAGAAAACTAAATTATGAGTTATTATAGAGGAGGATACAAAGGGCTAATTCCTCACCCAGGACTGATTTCAAGACTCTGCATCTTGGGGGGGTTATCAGAAGGAATTTGGGAAGAAGGAGCGCTTGAGACATCGCCCTTAACGTATGGGAATCGCGGGCTAAAAACAAAAACGAGGGGGGAAGGCAGGTGGAAGCTGTAAGGGAAGAAGAAGAACCAATAGAAATACAGCGTACAACGGAAGGTGAAGCACCAGCTCGACAAATGCGAGAGAGTGTAAGCCCGATATTGACGCTTCTCCCACGAGGGAGGCAGAGTCCACGAGAGCGAGGCTGAAGCTGAGCCTCTCTAGGTAGCAATCTTTGTAGTGCTAGACTTGCTGAAGGCCATGAAGCAAGAAATGGAAGAGAGAGACAACTAGCTGAAGCTTCAACTGCAACTCAAGGATGAGTACATGGAGGTTGAGTTGAAAATGAGGGACCAAAACTTAGAAGAAGCTCTAAAACAAAGAGATGAGGAATGGAAGAGTAGATGGGAAACAAGATAACAAGAGCTGAGTGAAGAACTATGAGCAAGAGAAGATGTTTTTCTCTCAGATTAGCTCATGAGAGATAGTGAGCTACTCAAGATAATGAAAGAAATGGAGGATGCTATGGAGAAGAACTTCCTGCAGAAGGTAGATACCTTCAGTATCTGTACAAGGAACATCAGAAGGAAATAAGAGCTCTAATTCAAAAAAGGAATGAGGCTGGAGGGCACCACGAGCTACGAGGGAGAAGTCTTGGGCCCGAAGCTTGGATAGATCAGCAAAAACCTAATCAAGATGTACACTGCCCAGGGTGAGTTTGAGAGACCTTGAACTCATGGCGGGAGCAAATCAAGCCAATGATCAGCGATTAGCCATAACCATGGGTGAAGTGCACGTACTAAGCGAGAAGTGGAAGGCGATAGGTTAAAGCTGACCATAAGTCCGGATCCTAAGTTCTCATACAGAAATTTGGGTACAAATTAGATCCAGTTAACCTACCATCCTCCCACAGGCATGAAAGAAAAAGGAAATAGCTGACCCATCTCTTCCATATCTTCGCCATCTCTGTACCTAATGTCCACCCTTGGAAAAAGTCAATCAAATATAAAGTGTGCATTTTTTTGTTGAAATTGGTGTTCACCTTGTTTGTGAAATTTTTTGTGTGTTTTGTGTACATGCTCTTTATTTCTTTATGTTTACTTTTGAATAAATTGGAGTTGATGAAATTTCAAGGAATAATTAGTTGAATAAATGAGAAACCAATTACCTGGATTTAATTTTTAAGTTGCTACAACATGTTTGGTTGAATGGAATTGATGAAAGAATGAAATTGTGGTTGTGTTGGATTGTTTTGAGCTGAATGCTTGATTAGAATGAACTTTTGAATTGTTAAACGCCGCGAGCCAAGCAAATGCGGAAACGGACAAACAATCAATAGATGCATTAGGGTAGGATGATGAATGAATTGGAAAGTTTGCAAGTTATAAATAAATGTGTTAAAATTCAAGAAGAATGAAGACTTTAATAAATTGATGGAACATATAAGACCTATAATTATGTTTGTGTAAATAGTTTGGTTATAAAAATTCTGATAAACTTTGCACATGGTAAAAAATAACTCTGAAACAAATTGTGCGAATTAAGACATCTTTGGGATCCATCACGATGAATCTGATGTCACAGAAGCATTTGGATTATTGAGTCAAGGTGAAATCTAGGCAATACCACTAACGAGAAATGATTTAGGCCATCTTGGAAGTTTGGGCACTTTCCAAACCTACCCTATGATATGCATAGCATATACACTAGTTCCACATATTTGAGCCTATATCAATCTCATTATCAACGACAAATGAGAAGTCCGATTCCTTCATTAAACATAAATCCCTACGAGTAAGAACCACTTATTTACCCAGATTACAGACAAAATACATCAATAACAGAAGAAAGGACAAGTATGGGGGCTATTTTTAAGTTGTAGAGAAGGACAAAAAAAAGGGTTGAGAAAGAAAAATGCATAGAGATAAGAAGAGATGAAAGAATTATGAAGAAACGTGAAAGAAAATATCAGGAGGGTAAGGTTTGGTCTTGTAGCCTTTCTCCCTTGAATAATTAAGTTCTGATGTTCAACACCTAGTACCCTAATGCCATCTAGTATGGGAGTTACTAACCTAAAAGTTACGTTAAAGTTTCAGCCAGAAAGCTTAAGACCGACATTGCACCATTAAACCTTAGTAGGGATGAAGGAGAGGAAGGGAAAAGAGGAAGAAGTGAAAAACTCTAAAACAAGGAAGAGAAGTTATCTTTTATCATGTGGACAATGAAAAGAAAAAAATATCACAATAGAAGAGAATATGAAAAGATGCAAACATTCTGAAGTTAGAACTTTAATCAGAGAAATCAAGGATGCATGATGAAAGCGAAGTGTAAATTATCATTCTGAATTAAAGTAAAATTGAGCCTAAAGTGTCTGATACCTACTGTTACCCAAGCCACCGCCTTACAAGCCCTAAGACCTATTTGATCATGAAGGTGGTGGTATGCCTACATGAGTGGGAATTAATATGATAAACAAGCATATGGGACTTTTAAAAATGAAAGTATGTGACTGGTATTATCGGAAGATTAACTGATCTGCCAAGAAAAAAGAAGAAAACTAGCACACATAAAATTAGGGTTTTAATGATTAAATTATTTTCATAAAAATTATTTTGTTGTTGATGAATTTAATGGAAAATCTTCTTTGGTGCAGATTGGAAAAACAATGTTTAGAAATAATTTTACAATTGACTTTATATTTCTTTACTTAGTGAAAACTTTAAGCAAAAAATGTCCTTAAAAATCAGCTAGAATTGTTTAGACAAAACATAATTTTCTTTTCTTTTAGCAGTGACAAACAAAATTTTAGTTTAGAATTTGATGAGTGCTCCAACTCATCTATTTACCCCAATCCATTTTTTTTAATATTTGTGTGGTTTCAGATCTATTTTTATGTCAAATTATGGAATATTCACCCAGGCTTTCATGTTTTTGCATGTGGTTAATTGAAAAATGAGAGAAAACAAGTGAAAGAAGCAAAGAAAATGGAAAATCTTGTGGCGGTCTCTGCCATGAGTATAGTTTTATATGTCGTGATGCAATTCAAGCGGGCCCAGAAAAAGAACTATGTCGTAGTGGCGACTATCTGTCATAGCAGATTAAAGGCTAAACTTACCTCAAATAAAATCTTTGTTGCGATGAGGTTACATACAGACATTGCTAAAGAAGAATGAAAAGAAAACATTGCAGCAAATCTTAACTCTGCTAAATGACAATGATCAAGGCAAATGGAAGGGTTGTGTCCGCAAACAATGAATTCCTCTGTCATGATATAAAGGCTGAAACCTATCGAGACGAACCACAACATAAAGACAATCTATTCAAGCGAGAAGGCTGAAGAACATAACATAAGTTAAATTTGAGATAAGTGTTTTTTATATTTGCGACAGGTTCAACATCAAGCTAACTCAAGGAGGAATTTCTGTCACAACAAAGAAAATCCTGTCGCAATATAACATTCAAAATTCACAACCAAGAGCAATAAAATCTATGTTGCGACAAAGATTATCTTTATCGTGACAAACAAAACATGAAGGAAGTGAATTCTCTATCGCGATAAGAAGTTGAAGAGCAAAACAAGAGGAGTGACGACAGTGAAATTCATGTAGCGACATAGTAAATAATTGGCGAATCTATCAGCGATAAAGAAATTTTACATGCTGACGAGAATAAATTAGGTGACGAAATTGAAAGAGAACTAAGATTAGCGAGTCATGCGTGTCGCAATAAAGATTTCTATGTCGCAACAAATGGCTTCGTGGCGATAAGAAATGAGAGAAAGAAAAGTTTGTCGCTGACGAGAAATTGCTAAATTAGAAATCTTGTCGCTGACGGAGAAAACTCTATCGATGGAACGGCGAAATTTGAAAAGGAAAATGTTTGTTGCGACAAGGAAAATTATGTCGCGATAGATTCCAGAAGTAGAGGGACATGAGAAGCTGGTTGCACAAATTTGATGTCGAGACACAAGACATTCCTGTTGCGATAAGAACAAGGCTGCTACATGAAAATTATCGTCATGACTTATCAAAATTAATCATGACGAGAATCCAAGAACAGAAATCGAGGTCACGATAGAGGCCAGCGACAAGAGGCGAAAACTCTCGCGGCCAAAACTTACTATGTTGCGTAATTATTCAATTTGGGCTAAATTTTTGGGATCCACAACACATAATTATTGAAGTTTATTACAACATTGGAAAGTCATAAATAGATGCTTCTAGAGGCGATGTGCGCAACCCGACAACTCTAAGTCTAGGCAGTTGAAGACTCTTGTATATTTTATTTTCATTTATTTTCCTAATTTATTAGATTTAGTTTAGTAGAGTTTTGTTAGTTTTCTTTTATAGATTTTGGTTGAGTGATGAGCCGAAGTGGAAACCGAGCTGAAATTTTAGTAATAAAATCTTCTTTCTCATTCTTTATATGATTTAAATGGAGGATGAAAATTTGTCGATTTCATTTTATTTCGGTGAATTTACTTGATCGGTTAATTGAGTAGTATGAGTGAACTAGTTTTGAAAAGTTGAGCTCTCTCTGAAATGGATTCCAATGATGATAGTCATTTTTAGCACAAGGAGGAAGAATGCCGTAATTAGAATTCTTGAATTTACTTTATTAGTATTGTTTTTGAATTTATTTGTTCCCAGTACTAGTACCGTGTACCCAAACAAGGTAATGTATATCGCTCTGATTTCCAGGAGGCTCTCTAAGTGACACAGAGATGGAGAATCCTAAGAGCATAGAACAGTTCGTTGTGTGTATGGTAGACTAATACTTTAGAACTAATGAACTTTGATGGGTTACTTAGATAGATCACCAACTTACTCATAAATTGAGGATAGTTGATTAAAGTATCAACTTAATCACTTGGAGGTCTCTCATCTTTCTAATGAATCGATCTTGATCCCGTGTTAGCAAAGATCTAATCTAGGTTAAGGAAATTTTCATTAGAAATGAAAGGATGAGATTGTCGATCAAATTAGAAAGAGCTAAAATATCCATCTATG
Source organism: Tetrastigma voinierianum (assembly GCA_016808115.1). NCBI lineage: Eukaryota > Viridiplantae > Streptophyta > Magnoliopsida > Vitales > Vitaceae > Tetrastigma > Tetrastigma voinierianum. The sequence continues at coordinate 160,506 of JAEQBH010005647.1, forward strand.
AGGAATAAAAATTTTTAGTCCTAAAATTTGGATATGAAGTATTAAAAGGAAAAACACTTGAATCCCAGCAAAGAGAAGTTATATTTTACAAGTAGCTGATTGAACTATGTTTTGAAATGAACATGAACTTCTAATAAGTGAAAAGTATGGTTAAGGGAGAAATCCAAACCATACTATCATGTATCTTTGACAAACTCAGTTTTCCAAGTTATGGTTGAGCTATGGTGTGTAAGTCACAGTGATTGTACTCATTGATCTAGATACAATTTTGTTTCACTCAGTGAATTCTCAATACCATTTTTATTAAAATTTATTTTCATGTATATTAAAGAAACCAATCTAGGTTTAAAATTCTTTTTAGTTATCTCATCATCATAACAGTGAGTTCAAATAGTAATGATCTTGAGTAGATGGGGTAGTTAATTTTTTGATATATCATCAGTCCTCGTGGGAACGATATCTGGACTTTAAATATCCGCTTTTATTACTTGTACGACCTGTGCACTTGTAGTGATCAAGACTAATTCAAATTTTAATGAATCCATTTTACAAAAAGAGCAAATAAATCTTTTCATCATACAAGCGTTTGGTCATTAACATGTTTTTGGCGTCGTTGCTAAGGATTAGATAATTGTCCTTTGGTTGCTGTGTCTGAAATTTGGTTAACAAGTTTTTGGTGTCGTTGCTGGGGACTGAATAGTTCTTAGGTGGTAGTACCAGAAGTAGAGCATACACTGATCACATCATATATATAGTTTGGTCTTAATATATATTCGTGAGATTATCAAGATTCTGGTGTAGTTTTGGTCTCTGTCATGGATCAGGATCTGAGTTCACGACACACTTTTGGAAGAGTTTCAGGCTGTAGGAATTTCCTGTTGGCTTGATGAGCCGCGACATTTCATCGAACCGCGTTGCCATTTTGTGTGACGATGGTGGGTTGGAGGAGGACATACGAGGTTTTAGAGGACATGCAGAGCATAGTCTCAATCATAGGATGGCGAGAGGGAGCACTTACCCTTAGTGGAATTTTCCTACAACAACAGTTATCAGACGAGTATTCATGTGCGCCCCGACCCAGACTAGGCGGTTTGCGAGGCGTCACGAGGCTATCTTGGGACTCTTTGATTTTTCGGACGTTGGTGGCCCAAGTCTTACCAAGCTGGAGATCAAGTATCATATCCAAAGATGCAAATAAAACTACCACCATAGTGAATTATTTCACAGTCTCTCATCTTGTTCGAGTCCATTTACACACATATACAAAAGCGTACATTTATACTTACACACATATTCGGAGCGGAACCTCGGTGATGTACTCCTACTAATTAATGTTAGCCCGATTGTGGAAGATGGGGAATCATCTCCCTTTTCCCCTTAGATTCGCTGGCCTGGCTTTAAGCTTAGTGGGGTATCTCAACTTATACATACTTTACATACACTTATATACCCTTTTCGGTAAGCATATAACAATAACGAGATATAAGTTCATCATGATTCATATAAAAAACTTGTGCATATACTTGTACTTATAGCGATTTTTACTTATTCGGATCTCACGTAGGAGTTCTGAGAAGCTTATACTTATAATTACAGTGCACCATTGGGTACTAAGGCCTTCTTATGCGAAAGTACTCGTGTTTCGTCGAACAATGTTTATTCTTTGCTCTTGACCAGTTATTGAGGTTCTTATCATATAAGCGTTTGACTACCTAGACCCGTTAATAAGAAATGGTAGTACATTACGATAAATTGCAGAGAGTTACTGATGCAAGTCTTGAGGTGCCGTAGCATAAAGCAAAGAGTCTTAGGAAACCTTTGATCGAGTCATGCTGCCGTAGCATAAGTGTCGTAGTCTTAGCGGGAGTCAGGAAGCGTTGATTAGAGCGTGCGCCCACGAAAGCAGTACCATGCACTAGCGGGAGTCTTGGAAGCTAACAGTCAGAGAAAGTGCGCCCGTGGCTCTAGAAGTGTCGTAGCACTAGTGAACGTGCCTACCCACGTAGCGAAGTGTGATGTATTTGATATCAGGTCTTGGTGACCTACAATTATATGTGTTCAAAAACTTAGGATATTATCATAGAGGCATTTAGTTTGTCATTGCTCACGCCAGTGACCAGGTACTCAATGCATTTTCATTTACATTACAAACAAAATGGATGATTTCTGTACCTTATAGGGTCCTCATTTTGTCTAATAGATGGAGTCCTTGGAACAACGGAAATGAAACAAAACAAAACCGCTGCGATTTTCCACATCTTTGTGAGGTGGCTAGGTAGCGGCGTATCTCATTCTGTAGCGGAGAGCCGAGGTTAGTCATTTTCTCCTCTTGACCACCCCGCGGCATTGTTGCCGTGGCGTGGACCTTCGCTCTGGCGAGGGTCCCTCGCCGGCCGCAAGGACCCAAACATTGCCCAGTTTTTTGCTCATTTGGTCCATTTTTCCAGAAATCCAACTAAAAACAAAGGAAAACTCATATATTATCTGAAAACATCTCCCGTATGTTCCTATAACTCCACCAGCCTAGAGATGAGGTCTCAAATTAGAGTTTTTCCAAATCCTAATTCCTTATACTTGTATGTTAGGTTAACCTCCACAACTGAGCCGGTATCCATACATCTCTTACACGAGAGTCCATACCCCGAGGAGGATTCCTTACTCATCTTATACAAAATGAGTTTATTACCAACCCAACTTCCAACAAGTCTAGGGTTATGATGGATTCGTAACTAAACCCTAGAAATGGAACAAACCCCAAAATCCATACAAGACCCAAAGCAAGTTCAAATAGCTATCCAAGCAGCCTTAGTATTCCATCTGAAAATCCTAGTTACGTACATTTATATTATTTATTATCTTCTTCTTCTCTTCTTCTTCTCTTCTCCTATCTTCTTCCATTTTATCTAAATTTACTGAAATGAGAGACCAAAAATTGAAGTGCTTATTTGGTCTAATTCTAAACCTTAATTTGGCCACAAAAATCTGCATTAATTTGATAAGTTTCATTTGTTACCTTTGGTCATAAATCTTTTTCTGTTATACAAGTTATATTTATTTCTATAATAGCCTCACATCTTTTATCTTATGACTTTTTATGTCCCAATTTAATAGTCTCTTTTATACACAGCAGTACAAATTCCGGAGTTTCGAATTTTCTCATATAACAAAATAATAATTATTAAAAATTAAAATTATACTTACCAATGCCTACCACGTTGGCGACTAAGGTATCTTTGAGATGTTCGAATTCAGATGACACCTGAGGCCTTATATAGGAGGTATGTGATCTGATTTATTAGACGGGGGTGGGAAGGCTGTCATCAGTTGGGTTGTTCCGAGACACCTTTGAGGAAGTGAATTTGATTGAGCGTAGCCAAACTCAGTAGACGAGAAGAGCTCAGTCAATGGTAGTTGACTCTGAGGTTTAAAGGTGGTGATCACGTCTTCTTTGAAGGTGATGCCTAGGAGAGGTGATCAGATTGAATGGCGGGAAGCTAGTGCCGAGGTATGTGGGCCTTGGTCCTGCGAGGTGGGTACAGTTGTTTCGGTTGGATCTACCAAGTTTATTCGAGTGTCCATGAAGTTCTGCGTCTCATGTCAAAGTATATCAGGATCCGGCTCATTGGAGGATTGGGGAGGGTACCTTGATGCGATGGGACCTTAGGAAGGGTTGATGCGCCTCTGGATAGCCCGGGATAAGGTTTTGACTGGGCCATGAAGCTAGTAAATCTTGGCAACATCGAGGAGTGGAGGAAGCGACTTAGGACGAGGACCAAATCTGAGGCCACCCCCTCCTTTCATTGGGGATGAAATTCCAGTGATTACAATATTTGACACTAGAATCATTCTAATATGCATGTGTTTGTGTGTGCTAGCAGTATGTTATTGGGAGACAAATTCTATTAAGGGGGAAAGAATGTAAAACCCAGGAAAAATTAGGATTTTTGGGACAAAAATTATGATAATTCGATTTAGAGCAAATTTTCAGATCTTGGATAGTGAAATGGACTTCGCTTTTGAATTCGTCTCGCGAAATCTGGTGCCCTCATAGATTGTCGGATAATGAGACAGTTAGAAATTCCACTTTACACTTTGAGGTATGAGGTATTTGGATGACATGGCGAACTATCTTGAATTGAAGCACTAGGTTATGGACACAACATGATCATGTGCAGAACCAAAGTGGGATAAATGACCACATTAAACCATATGTCTGTGGAAAATAAATGAAAAAATTAAGAAAAATGTGAATGATGAAAGTGGTAAAGGAGGAAGTGGAGGAAGTTTCCGCTTTTGGGACCATTCGATTGATGCAATCCAAGGAGAAAAGAAAAGAAAATGAAGGAAAAGAAAGAAGAGAAATAGAAAGAGATGAGAAAATGAGAGAAAATAGAAAATGAAAAAGAAATGGAAATGAAGAGCAAACAAAGAGAGGGTGTGTTGGATAAGGGAGAAAATGAGAGAAGCCAACAAAAAAGAAAAGGGGGGAAGCCAACAAGAGAGAAAGGAAAAAAAACGCCGGATAGAAAGAGAGAAACAAAGGGAGAGATTTTCCGGCGTTTCGACGGTTGGAGCTCGACGATCAGGAGAAAATTCATCCACCCCACATCTCGAGGCTAAATGGGTACTAAAATTTTGGAATTTCGTCAAACTTCAAGAAGTATGAAATTTACCTACTTGGAAATTTTAGCCTAAAGTCATGTAATGGCATGGGATTTGTCTTTGGGGCAGTGAAGCCAGGGCGTGTGATTTAGTCCCAGATTTTGGCTTGTATATTGGAAATTTTAGGATTGGTTCAGTGAGTCAGGCTTGTGTTGAGGTTTGGATTTGATCCCAAGACTAATGTCTTCGGGTTTTGTTGTATGTTTGGTATCTACTGATAATTTAAATTGACGAATGGAACCAAAAAAAAATGGTTCTATCAGTCGTGAAGGGACCTAGAGAACATATATTTTCTGTGGTTGAGATTTGGCTCATTTATTGTGTATTGTTGGAAAAATAAATAATATGCTTTTGTGTGTAAAAATCATGTTAATATGTGCTTGTGTGATGTATTAATATGGAATTTGTGATAAATGAAAATTATATATAGGAAATATAATTATCGAATTTAAAATGTTGCATGTAGCATGACATATCATGAAATGACATGATTGCATTTCATATGCTGTCACATGTCCAGTGAGTTGGGTGTGTGGGTGCATCAGTACTTGTTATTCACAATTCTTGAAGGCAGATATTGTGGTGCCAGGCTTCGGAGAAATGGGACCCGTCCAAAATCGAGACTCACAGTTGCATAAAACAATAATAAATATAAATCCATGTGTTTAGGCGTATGGTGATCTCCCAATTGTGAGACCCAAATGTATATGGCGGTTAGACATGATCACCGGCGGTAAAAGCCAGTAAAAATGTCGGAAGGCGCGCGACGATCCTGCAGTGTGACCTCGAAAAAGGCGTGGCCACTGGATAACACCGGGATTGGTAAAAATTCAAGTGAATGTGGAGGGTTGTCGATAGTTTAAGTCATTGGGTGAAACACCGATGGCCCCGGTTTCACACTGGCATTGTAGGTGTGGGGAGTCGGTCGGGACTCGGGTTGTGGGCATGAGAGTCTCATCTAAATGCATGAAATGTAATATTCAGTATAAGTGCATTATTGCATATAGAATGTGATTAGAAGAGGGTTTCATGGTTGTCATTGCATGTGCATTTTAGGTGGGAGTAGCCCTTGTAGGGAATTAAGCATACATACTACAACGAGAAAAATTAAAAATTTCCCATACCTCTAACGACTAGGGATCCATGATCTAATCATATAGTTGGATGAAGAATACCTTCTTCCTACAGAAGATTCTTGTGCAGTATGTAGTGTATCGTTAAACCCTTCTTGTTAGTTGAAACATAAGATCGCTCCACCACTCTGACTATCAACACGAGCAGGCCTTTTGCATGGAAACTAAGAGAAACGAGGTGTGCTAATAGGGTTGAGTTCGAAAACCCCCATCCACATCTCACTCGTTTATGAGAAAAGCAGATAGATCAATGCGCATGGTGATCATGGGTTTCATGCCAATTTTAGGCGAGGGTTGGTTCTGGCCCATTCTATGTGTGTGATCTGTGGAATTTCATAATGGTGACTAAGCGATGGACTCAAAAGCCATTTGGGTCAGGATCATCGACCTCTAGCAAGACGCATTATAACCACCAAAATTACCATGAGATCGCTCATGGCAGGCATAACCTGTCATAATAAATATCGTGGCGTCCCTTTGTCTCACGATATCACTAGTGAACACAATTATGGACTACCACCCATGGATTCAATCTATTCAGTTTCCTCGATCTCCGTATGGCCCAGTATTGATGTCAATAGCATGAACTGTTTGAGCATGATACATCTGTTCCAGTCTCATGTCCAGGGCTACTACGATCATCTCTAAATGAGGACAAATCCCTTACAATCCACTCACGTCCTCTACATAATTTGTTCTATAATGCTCTTGATCTGTGTCTGACCTATTACGAGATGATGTTGAGCGTATCAACATAAAAAGCTCCTCATGTAGAGGACTTCACTGGTGGTGTTAAGTTGAAGGAAAAAAAGAACATTATTATGGTAGTATTTGTGAAATATAATCCCATATAGTATTCTCCACAAATGATTGATCTAATGCCAATGTTCTTAACATAACGTGAGCTAACAATATCATATATGCATGATCAGTTAGGGCAGAGTCGTCGGTCGAGCTTTATCATGCTAGTCTTAATTCAATGTGCTCCACCCAATAATGAACGACGGGGATAATTTAGAATAGTATTCCATTTGAAGTCGAGGGTTAACCTTAGTCTGCGCGAGTATAATCGATCAAATATTCATGCTGAGTAAATCTATTAGGGTAAAGAGTACCAGATGATAATGAAATATACATTATTGAAATAATAGAGTAATAACAATTTTCAATATACCCTAGGGCACATCTATACTGTTAAACACCTATAACCGTTCAGAATAGTGTTTGTTTAACAAGTATATTTTTGGAAAGAGCATATCAAGGAACTAGTGGGAATTAAATTCAACAATTTAGAGTACCACAAAAACATTCGAATGGATTATGTGAGCTCAGCGAGTTCACAAGATGTTGTTGAACCTACACAAGTACCATGAAGACAGAAGATTACAGTGGATCGTCATAATCTCGAAATATGGATTTTCTTGTATACATAATCTATGATGTCATTTCTCATGGATCATGATGAGCCGCATCATGCCAGAGGCGTATATCTAGTCAGACTTGATAGATGGCCAGCGATTTTGAGATGCAATCCATGTGACAATCAAGTTTGGACCTTGATTGATCCACCCAATGGTCCTGAAGACTATATGGTGCAGAAGTGATTGCTTCAAAAGAAGACCTTTATGGATGGCAATGTGCATACCTTTTAGAAGGCAGATTGGTTGCAAGGTTTCAAGCAAACACATATGATGTTAGCTATGATGAAACATTTTCTTGGGTGGCTATGCTTAGATCTAATAGAATCCTATTAGCCATTGTTGTACTCAGGTCTGAAATTCTCAGAAATGATGTCAAAACAACATTCATAACATACTAAAATTGTAGGATGTGGATGTTATGACGGAGGTTTTCATGATGCAGGAATGTTGGAAAGGTATCTGAAGCTTCTAAAAAGATCCATTGGGTTAAGCGACACTCTGAAATTGAATCTTAGTTTGATAAACAGTCAAAGTATTTGGTTTATCTGTGAAAGATGAATATTATATTTCAGAAGAGTTTAGTCGAGACGCGATGTTTTATCTAGTGCTTTTCGCACGTTGATGACATCTCTCCCACATGGAAATGACATCGGCAATGCGAATGTCAAGTCTTGGCTAGGTAGTTGTTTCTCAATGAAAGGCTTAAGTGAAATTTTTATATTCCTAGGCATTAAGATCTATAGAGATAGATATAAAAGAATGATTGGCCTAAGTGGGAGGTACATATCATAAACAAAGAAGTACTGAATGGGGTTGATGTTATACATAGAGGATTTTACCTATAATGTGGCATTGATCTAATAAAACTGATGTGCTTGATGCAAGATGGCGAGACATGATAGATTTACATCACTATTGGTTCTATCATGTATGTTATGTTGTGTACTCGACCGGATGTGTCATATGCCTTAAGTATGACTAGTAGATACCAGTCAGATCTCGGTGAAAGTCATTGGACAATAGTTAAGAATATCCTTAAGTACTTTAGAAGATTTAAGGATATATTCTTGGGTATGGAGAGACGGGGAGATGAGGCTGGATTAGTAAATAGATTTACAGTAGTGCCTTCTGGTTTAAACAGAGATGATTTGATCGCAGTCAGGTTTTGTGTTTCATTTGAATGGAGGTGCTATTAGTTGGAAAAGTTCGGCAGGAATGCAGCAATGATTCTATTATAGAGCTAAATGTATGGGTACATGAAGCAGCTAAGGGAGGTTGTTGATCAGGGTTAATCATGGACTTGGAGTGGTTCTGTGTCTCCGAACCCAGATGGACCTGTTATATGATAATAATGGGGCTATAGCACAAGCTAGATTTAGATCACACGATTGAACACATGCCAAGCGTTTCCATCTCATCCGAGAGATTGTTGACGGAGAGTGTCAAGATATACAAAATATCTACTAATGACAACGTTACGGATCACTAACTAAGCCACTTCCACAGGCGAGCATGAGAGTCATATTAAGATCAATGGGTATTAGATACATGTCAAAATTGGCTAGTGGCCCAGGAGATTGTTAGTGATGTGCCTAGGGCAATAGTGTAATTGTTATTACTTTCAAATTTCAATAATAAAGAGGCATTTTCGTATCATCTTACATTTAATTTTGTGATTTATTGTGAATAATTGATTCCACTTATGGTCATCAAGTGTGTGACTTGATGGTAGAGACCACGGACGAATGGAATCTTATTCTAAATTGTCCACGGTGGAACATTATTGTTGGAGTAATAGTGAATTAAGACTAGTATGAGAAGTTTATTGACGATCGTAACTCTATTGATCATGCATATATGATATTAAGTCGACATAAGTACGTGTTGGTGAACATTGTCTTTGGATTGACACATCGCTGAGAATACTATGGATTATAAGTCACAAGTACTTCTCATCGTAATAATGTCTTCTTTTGTCCTTCGACCTAACACCACCATAGGTCCCTACATGAGGAGCTTTATGTTTTGACACAGTTCAACATCATCTATAATAGGGTGGTAATACAGACTGTAGTTGGACATAGAATAAATCATGTAGATGGACATGAGTGGATGAAAGAGATTTGTCCCTCATTTTAGAGAGATATATGTGGGTCCCCGGATATGTGAGACTGGAAATTGCATGGCCATGCTCAAATGAATTAATAAGGGTTATTAATGTCATTTGTATTATCAGTGTACATGGAGGTCGAGAAAATTGCATGATTGAACTGCAGAGGAGACATGATCCACGACTTGTGTTCGAAGTGGGATATCTGAGACAAAGGAATTACAACATTTATTATGGATTAGGTTATGGGCTATTGGCATCTACATAATTTGGGTGGTCATAATACTCTGCACACTTTGGGGCAACATGATCTGTGGAGCTCAAAATGAGCACCCAGTCCCACTACCAAGCATTATTTGGACTCTGGGGGTCACACATGAATGGTAAAACCGCCCTTGGAGCACAAATTGGTATTTAAACCCAAGGGATCACCCTGCGGATTGATTCATTCGTTTTTCACAATTGAGAGAGGTGGCTAGGGGTTTTCGTGAGACTCAACCCGGTGCTAGCACACTCGTTTCTCTCGGTTTTCAAGAAGAGGGCTGAGATTCGTGTGGATAGGCGCCCAGAGGGTGGAGTGATGTGCGCCTTCGATTCGCCCGAGGAGGTTTGGCCTTTGCATAGCGCTGTGGAACAAGGATCTTCCAACGAGAATAAGATATTCTTCTATCCCTGAATCATCTGATCGGATCACATGGATCCCTGGTTGGGTTAGAAAAAGGCGAAATTTCAAATTTTCCCGCTGTGTATGTATGCTTAATCGCCAGGAGGAACCCAACAATCTCACCTATGTTGAACCTTGTCCATGCTCTAAGCTCAACCATTGGTGTGATTGTCTCTGACCATGCATTCATTCAAAAAATTTTGATTTGTTATGAAACATGACGGACGCTGTAATTCAGAGCATCATGGTTTTGAAATTTAATAACTAACTCTGTATGAGTCATTTCAACAAATCAAAGGAAAAATAACAACACAGCGACTATATTATTTGCTTATGTCATAAATTTAAATCAAGCAATAAAAACTAATTCTTGTAAGAAACAAAAGTCATCATACTGAATGTCAAACTCTCGAACAAAAACTAGTTGTTATGATTCAAGATTCAAAGCATTTTAATGATCTTATGCGGGGAAAGGGACACTCATTTCCGATCTTGACATCCAACAAAGTAATAATAGCAAATACATACACATATCTAAAGATAAAACTAAATGTATATTATTTCATGTGTACCAACAATCTGTATCATATAAACATTTCATACATATTTCATTAATGGAAAGAAGATAAAATATACCTATGGCTTGCTAAACATTTTCTAATGTTCCTTTCTAAATCATTCATTTCTTTAGAGATCTGCCTATTCCCTTCTACCAAATTCCTTTTCCATCAATGTCCCAGACATTTTCTTCATCCATGGAAATGTATTTATTGATTTTCTAGATCGCTTAATACCACCTTGTATTCAACGCTTTAATTTTCCCTTTAATTTGGATAATCTTCTTGTACTTTAGCACAAAGCCGGCTATTCTACAAGCACCTTTGCTTCATTTTCCCATGAATCGAGCGAGAGTCTGACACTATCCACATTGTAATTTCTACGACAACTCATAATGCTAAATGAAGGTTACATGAATTCCATAACATATCATGCATAATAAATGTGTTCTTCCAATAAATGCACTACAAGAAAAATAGTAAATGTTGACATATATTTCATTGACATAAGATTAGATATGTCATTATTACTCATTTAAATGGGTAACGATGACATATTTAACATACATAAAAACAACAATGACATATGTAAAATATATTCATAGGTTATCATGACTTATGAAGTATAAACCTTGACATAAAAGCTAAAAGTTAAGATATAGTTAATAGGAGTGCATCCTAATTTGGTATATAGCAGTAATAAACAAATGCTTTATAAGTCAAGGGAGAAACTAATGGACTAGAATCTAGAAGAAACAAATAGTTTCTATTCTTATGTTTTGCTTTTCAATGACACAAATTACCCCGAACTCAACTAAGTATTATAATGCAGTATAGTTTATTTAATTTTATAAGGTTACACATACTATGATATGCTTTAAATTAAGATGCAGACTATGATCCATTATTGTAATTTTAGATAGCCTAAATATTTTGTAGTGTAGAATGTCTTAAAAATTCTATTTGTTGAGTAAATGCTTATAAGACAGATAATTAATATGTAAAAATTATAAGTGAAGCCATTAATAAGTTGTTTAATTTCCAAAGTTGAATCGACTTACCTAACAAAAACTCACATGTTTCAATTTTGGTACCACCTAACACCCTATTTTTAGGAGTTTCAAAGAATTAATTTTCTTTCTTACTTTGCGTTTTTCAAAAAAAAAAAAAAAAAAAAAAACAAATTGCCACCCCAACTTAAATGAATATAAATACAAATAGAAATTTCAAATAAATAAAAATATATATTTAATAAATAATTTGTAAATCAAATTGAATCAAATAAAATCAAATTTGATTCGACGTCATATTAATGGGACCATACTCATATATTTCAAATTTTGAATTCAAATAAATATTGTTTAAAAGTATTAGTTTTCCTTAAAAAAGAATTTATAAATTTTAAATAATGATTATTTTATAAAAAATCAATTTTGTATTTAAAAACTTGGACTTTCTAGAAAGTAGGATTTTTTGAGACTATAGTTTTTCATTTTTTAAATCTTGTTTATAAAATATTATTATCTTGATCTTCTAACTCTAATCATTTTATAAGGTGTTATGGCTAGTACAATCTCCCACAGAATCTGATCCCCCTTTACCTCCCATTTTTCAAAGACCGCATTTTCCTCCCCTCTCACTTTTAGCATCATCACATTGGTTGAATACTTCGAACCCCTTTGAAACACATTCGATTGGGACGAATAGTGGATAAGTGCTGAGTCTTCCAATCCCACATATATAGATTTTGATGTCAGGAGATCTCATCAGCAGCTCCACATGCTCTCAGATCTCATACCCTGATCTGCTCATTTTTTCTTGTTTGATAGCTTTCTCTGAAATGGCTTCTTCAACCTATACTCTTAGGAGCTTTTCTTCCTCTTCCAAGGTTCTCAACCTTGGATTTGTCTCCTCTCCCTCTGCCCACAAGATTCTCCAACCTATCTTAGGTCCTGACCTCAAGCTCTGTTCCACACACTATAGTTTACCGAAACCCATGAGATCTCTCTCTCTCTCATGCAAAACTCAGAGGTCCTTCAGATTCTCCCCGGCAGTGAGTATTTTTCACATTTTTCAGTTCTCAAAGATCAAGTATTTTGTTTGGTCTTCTTCTGACTTATGTTTCGATCTCTGTATGCAGCCGAAGTGTAGGAACTCCATGTGTATGAAATCAATGAGAGAGATCATGGAAGCTCGGCTTACCTCCGATTGAGCCAGAAATCTCGTCAATTGCCTTGCCGATCTCGTTCTTTTCCACAATAAGTCACCTCCCTAGTCTTTTTTCTCTCTCATTAAGTTAAGTTTTTCACCTCTGAAAAATTATCTTCAAAAATTTAAAAAAAATATTCAACCTCCTCTAAGCTCACCAAATTTCATGTAGTGGCGTTATATGAGTCTAGATATGAATTTTTATCCATCTTGCTGATATTTTTATTTTTATTTATTTTGTGAAGAAATTGGAAATTTAGGGATTCAAAGTTTGAATTGGTATTCTCTCAAAGCAACGACGCCCAGATCTACTTTGAGCCAGAGTAGCCTATCAAAGAAAAGGTACGGTTCCTTAAGGCCAATGTTTATATAATTATTGAGTATATTTGAGAACCTCTCAAGAATTGTGATTGTGATATATGGCTCTGCTTGACATTCCTATGTTAGGGAGGGGGGTATGTTTATTAATGTGCAACCCTACAGGATGGTAGAAATGACATATCAAGTTTTGCTTGAGTGAATTGAAGGGCTGATTAAGGTCATTGTGCATATGAGATGGTAAAAATGGAAAAAAAATTTGAAAATTGTTTTTCTCAGTTGTTTCTCCCTATTTATCACATTAATGGATTTTGCTTAACATAAAAATATTCATAGCTTTGATCGGGAGTATCATATATAAAACATTTTTTGTTACTTGTTCCCTATATTTATGGTTTTCTTCTGTAGTATCATTCCTTGCACTTTAGTCACCCTTCATGTTACTCAAAAATTTAAATAAGGAACTGAAACGAATTGGCAAAGTTGGAGAACTTTTAAGGTTCCTTCAGCTCAAGTCTCTGTTTTTCATGCTATTTGAAGGGTCCTAGATGTTTCCTCCCACCTTCCTTGTTTAAATTTCTTGTTTTTTTAGGCTTTCCTTTTTTCTTATGGTTGCAATAAATCCTTGGCAAGGAGAAAAAAAATGGGAGGTTCTTATCGAGAGCATACCATTGTGTGTTTCAAAGAGATATTGGTACATATGTTTATTATTTAAATTATTACCTCTTACTCAAGTTGGCATATAATTGTGGTGTGGTTAAAGACACTTTATTTAAGTTTATTTATGATTTTGATTTTTATCCTATTTGCGAGTTGGGTATTATGTTTTTTATTATTAGAAATAACTATTAGTTGGGCAACAACTCAAAAAGATCATATCTTTAGATTGTTCCTTCATATGCACTTAGTAACTCTTTAATGGATTTGCTTCAAGAGCATGACCGCATGACCATGATTAGTAACCAATATATTTCTTCACATAACCTTATTGAGATTTATACCGTAGTTTTTCTTTCTTGTTTAGTTCTTTTCTTTATTTTCTTTCCATTTATATGATTCTTTGTTTTTGTTCTAAATCTTAATCATCTTTTTTGCTGGTTTGCCTTGTTTACATCCTTTTCGTCTTATATTTTGCATTGATAGGTAGCTTCCATTTGCGATGAAATTTTTATCTTTATTGCACTTATTGAGATATTAGTTGCCATGGGTGTCAAAAAATATAGAATTTTAACGATTGTCTGATTTCTTTTATCCCAGCAGGTGGGTGGAGAATCACATTTATTATATATCATAATGCTTGCTCAAGCTTGGTTATAAGGTAAAGAGTCACTCATTTATTACAAGGCATGTATATTTTTGTTTGCGGCCTTAAGATTGCGTAGGAATGTTATAGGGAGAAAAGAAAAGGCATCGTTAGAATATTTCTTCTTCCTGTTTGGTGGGGGAAGGGAACTAAAATGCAAGAAAATTAGAGAAAACATTAATAGAATTCCCTATATATATATATATATATATATATATATATATATATATATATATATTCATTATCATATCTTCAAATTCTTCATCTACTTCAGCACTGCTGCATATATACATACTGGTCATGATGTATTCCATCTTATATTGTCTGTTAGTTCATTGTACATTCTAATAACCTACTTCTTGTAGTATAAAGTTTCTTTTTTCTAAGACATTTGTTACTTAAATGATCTGGTTCTCCACAAGCATAACACCTTACTCTATTTCTATACATTATTTTCGAGTTATATTTTCTAACATGTTTATTAGGATATAGATATGGTTTCTTTTTTATCTTTTAATAAAGTACCTCTTTTTGTTTCTAGGTTTATGGTATCTTCTTATAGTATTATTTCATCCCAATTTTTGAAAACACCTTTAAACAACCTTGAAATACTACATAACGGAAATTTAGTGAAATACTATATATATATATAAACAGTTATTTAAACGAACTAATGAAATTCTTCCTATCAATCTTTGATTTCTAGTTTGTTGTAAGTCTAGCTATAAGCTATCCATAAATTATCTATTAAACAATTATGTTCTTGAGAAAGACATGATTTAATTATTTTCACATTTTTACCTTCTTTGTTATTAAACATTTCGAATCCCTTGCAATAAGAATTCTGTTTATTTGCCTTGTTTACCAATTTATTAATTAGATTTTTCTACTTGTTCTTCAAATAATTAATCCTAGAGTTATCCTAATCTGTCAATAGATATCATTTTACTTATTTGTTCTTCTTATGCTTCATTTAAGTATTCTTCTTGTTCTATTTCCTTATTTTGTAAACACTACATTTGTCCCTTTATTTTGGCATGATGAAAGTTTTTGTAGTTACTAAGATTTCTTCAACCAATATTTAATTAATATAATTTATTTATGTATTTTTGTTACAGGTTTCAGGATAGGAAAAGGCTCAAGATCTTTTTTTCCATGGTGACATTTCAACATGTATATGCATTGAATTATTAATATTTTGGTTATGTAGTTATTTTGGTAAGATAAAAGTTTGTGTAGTTACTAAGGTTTTATTAGATGGATTTCATCTTGAACTAATAATTAGTTAATATTTACTTATTTTATTTGGTATAAGTTTCAGGATGGTGAAATATTCAAGATGGTTTTTGCTAAGAGATTTCAAGATTACACGTACATCTTGAATATTAATATTTTATCGTGCGGTTGTTGTTTTAATTAAGATGAAAGTTTATATAGCTATTGAGGAATAATTAGATGAATTTCATGTGAATTGATAATTAGTTAGTACTATTTCTTTGTATTATTTGGTATAGGTTTCAATTAGTGAAAGGCTTCATATGGTTTTTGCAAGAGAGGTAGAAAGTGCATATACATACGGTTTAATGTCTGTGGATTTGTATAATTGTTATTTTGGTAATATTAAAGTTTGTGTAGTTCTTAAAGTTTCATTACATGGGTTTCATCTTATACTAATAATTAGTTAATATCGTTTTTTTATTTCCTTATTTTATTTGGTATAGGTATCAGTTAATGAAAGACTCAAGATATTATTTTTGAGAGATTCCAAGAGATGTATATCTGAATGTGTTACTAATATTTTTAGTTTGTACGGTTGTTATTTTGGTAAAATTAAAGTTTGTGTAGTTACTAAGATTTTATTGCATGATTTTCATCTTCAATAATAATTAATTAGTGTCATTTGTTTATTTATTTTTTGGCTCTGGTCGGGTTAGTATGAAAAACTGGTGGTTTTGCATAGAGACATTTTAAGATGTATATACATACATGAGTTATTAATATTTTGGTTATTAACTATTGGTTCTATGAGTTTTATTTTTGATGTATGTATTATAAATAGAACTTGATTTACATTATCTTTTGGTATATTTTAATTCCACAAAGTAAAAGTTACTTGTAGCTTCTCTTTTGAATATATTATTTTGTTTTTGTATATTAAAGGGGGGACAACTTAATTCAAATTAACACAATATATGTACATGTGTTTTTAATAATACATGCATATTTATATGGTGCATTATGGTTAACAAAGATAAAGTCTTAGTTATGAAAACAAGGTATATTTTGTAATAAGTGTTTAAATTAAGCAGCAATTTTAATATGCCAACAAGTTATTTTGCATCATACTTAACCATTCACCCAATTAAAAGCTTATTTTAAAATTTTTTCAAAAAGGCTATCATGGCATATGCTTCAATATTCCAATTTATAATCTATGATGGAAGATCCTTACCTTGACATATTTTTAAAAATCATGATTTATTTGAACACAAACCTTGACATATTATGAGTGGTCGAGAAGTTATATTGATTAATAGAAAAACATTCATTAACATTTTATATACCTGTCAGGTTGTGATACACCTACCTTGACTTTGCAATAGATGACATATAAGACTAGGAAGTTATGATGGCGTATACTTAGCATACGATAACGATTAGTAGTAGTTAAGATGAGTGCTTTTTAGCATAGTGATGATTGGTCTTTTCTTTATATTATTGATCGTTAAAGCGATCATCATTTGGTGCCAGTATATTTAAAAGTGGAGAAATTTTTTGATATTGTAGGGTTTATCTCTGTCTCAATTGCTATTACATACATGCTCCAATAACAAAGGAAATTCGAGTATTCTATTTCAACATGTCCTAATCACATGCTTAATAATACTTCAATATACATTTCTAATTTTAAAAAATATCAAACGGCCACTTCATGCTCTGGAAAGGTGTTCATTGAATAGGAAATTTAAAAATGATTTTTTTTTTTTAAATTTCGTCGAAAACGGAGTTCAAATGAGGTCAAACAGGTCGATCAAAGTTTGGTCAATGACAATCAAAGCTGTCAGTCAAAGTCAGCTAACACCTCAGCATGTGATAAGGAGGCTACCATGTTAGCGTTTGACTGCCATGTCAATAGTCAAACGCCACATCAACATGGGGAGGGTCAAAGATGTGCCACATCAACAATCAAATGCCACATCATCAAGGGGTTCAAGGTTGCTGCCACATGGTAGCCACCATCGGTCGTTGATGCCGACCACAGTTGTCGGTCACTGCAATCGGTCATCGGAAAATTAAGAAAAAACCATTTTTAAAAGCTTTGAAAAATTGTAATACATCGACCAGAGCTCCCGAAAAATCAAAAAAAAAAAAAAAAAAAACTCATTGGAAAGCTCTTGCCAGAGATCTTTCCTATACCAAAATTTCAGCCAGCGTAGGCTTTAAGAGCCTCGAAAAAATCAATCTATGTGCGAGTTTCCTACGAAAAAAACGCATTACTTCTAAAGAGCGTGAAGCATGAGAATGGCCGTAAATAGGCAAATGCCGTGTTAAACGATCTGACGGAAGGGCTTACTTGTTGATCTCTTAACCCGGTGTCTTCAATGCTTCAAGGATGATCAAATTACCAGAACTTGAACCAGAAATCCACATTAGGAACACCCTCTAAACTCTTATCAACAATTTATCTAAAGAATGAAAATGGTGATAACTCCAAGATGACAAATATTACTAATGTTTTTCGTCAAAAGAATCGAACACAAAATTGAATACAAAAACCTTATTTATAGGTTTGTTTGTTCAACCACGAGAAGAGTCATAACCCTTCTTAGGGTTATCCATGTTTGAGATGGGTCATGGGTCAGGTCAAGCCCAATAGACGACCCAACCCATAATCCAACACTATAAATCCTTTCTCCTGTCTTGAATCCCCACTAAAAACATATTATTTCATGGGACTTTGTCCTATCTTGAATCCCCACTAAAAGCATATTATTTCAGGGGATATGCCCCGTATGCACTTAGTCATCATAGTTTGGAGGTATTAAATATATTTTTTTATTAGATATTAAAATTTGTTAAATGGTTAATTTAGCGTTGAAATATTAAACATTAGATAAATTAAGATATTTATCCAATTCTTTAGAAAAATATTTATTCAATTTTTTATTTTCTTTTTTACAAGTAAAACATTAGTATCATAGAGCATACTCTCCATTAAATAGAATATCGGTCCAACATGACTTTATAGAGAATCAGGATCAAATCATGACAGATATAATAGTGGTTTTATAATATCATAATAAATTATATAAACACATCATTTTTCCTCTCTAAAGCCTAACCCTAATCACCAATTGTACTTTTATCTCTTTCAGCTATCAGATATGAGGGGTGACTTTTTCATTTTTGAATCACCTTCCACACAATTTCATTTAGTTTAGTACCTAATAAAGATTTTTTAGTATCGATATAAGTTTATTTTAATTTTTAAATGTTTTTATTGTTGAGCACATTACGGGGTATTTATTGTTGATTTATTGTGATATGTAATTATGTTGTGATTAGGCTTCACATAGGTTTTCATGTTGGCATTTTGGATGATAAAATTTGATTAAAAAAAATCATTAAATCAAATCTTGTTCTCTATACTAAATATTTGAACTCTTAAGTGTTTTAAACATTTTTTAATTATCAATTATATATGTTTTTTGTGTTGATCTTTTTTCTATTAACTTAAATGTTTTACCATCCTCAAAAGTTTATAACATTTTTATAATATTTTATCATTATATTACCACATGGTGATTATTTATCAATAAAAAATACACACATATATAAAAAATTAAACACACACACACACACACACATATATATATATATATATATATATATATATATATATATATATATATAGGCCATGAGCATGACTGTCAATAAATCAAGCAAGCCACACTGGTCCCCAGTGAAAAATAAAATATGGGTATCAAATATCAATAAGAAGCTAATAAGACTTGACACAATGAGTTAGACATATATACGAAAAGATAATGTTTGAGTTTATATGAGGATAAAATATTATAATTTAAAATGAATGAAATTATGCCAAAAATATTATCAATAAGAAAATGCCACTAATTTACTACCCTATCAACTACATATGTGATTTGGCAAAAAATTAAAATTGTAACTATTTTATTTACATACTATAGAATATTTAGGATATATTTGATTTATGTTTTAAAAATTATTTTTAAAAACATAAAGAATTTATTTAGTGTTAAATGAAAACACTTACTATTATTTTAATAAACAATATTTTTTATAGGACATGTTATTTAGAACTACCGAACTGAGATCCCAACATATCTCTTTGTTTTTTTTTATATCTTTATTATTATTGTGTGTGTGTATTTTAAGGGCCAAAACGGTTTTTAAAAATGAAAAAACATGCCCTTAGTGTTTATTTTAATTTTTTGAATAAGAAATTACACGTATGTGTGGACGGAATTAGTCATGGATATAATGGCTGGCACTGGAATCTTATAATAGGAAAGGGATACGGTTTAGAGGAGTGGCGACATAAAAATAAAGAGAGATTTTTTTCGTAAGGTTAGGTCAAAAACAGCAGGTAAATCATCAGCCTGGTGTGGGAGAAGCGGATATAGCTTCTTCTCTCCGCCCGAGGAGAGGAAAAGGAAAGAGGAAGAAGAGGGGAGGGCGGGTGGAATTGCGTTATCGTGAGAGATGGTCTGATAAGCACGGCTTTCGGCGATGGGGTTTTGACTTTTATGTGGGTGTTCTGCGTTTCGACGGTCGGGACACTCACCGGTCTCATTTCGTCGGCCTTGGGGGTTCAGGCGCTTCCGCCGGCTGTGATCTTCATCACTACTTTCCTTATCTTTTTTCTTGTGTTCGTGTTCAGCGCGATAGGGCAGGTCTTGGGCGGGGCCAGCTTTAATCCCACTGCTACTGCTACCCTCTATGCCGCAGGCGTCGTACCCGATAGTCTCATCTCCATGGCTTTCCGTTTTCCTGCTCAGGTTCGAATACTTCCCCTTCCCCTCTCATAATTCGAAAGTTTCGTTACATGATTCGGCTATTCATGGTTCTCGCGGGTTTGCATACTTTGCTTCACTGTGTGACATCTGCATCTCCTTCCTTTTCCATCCACTTTTGATTTTCTCATCTACTTTATCAATTTCTTTTTTGTTTGTTTCCCAATAACGCGGCTCATCCTGTAGAATATATTCCCGGATACACATTATAGATGCTACCTGCACAGGATTTGTTGTTTTTCCTTTTCTCCATTTCGCCTTTTTCTTCCTCCTTTTCCTATAACAGTAAGATTAGCTCCATGGCATTAAGGAAAATGTAGGATGTATAATTGTCAGTCAAATGTAAATTCAGATTAATTTATATCACGTTATTTTTCAGGTGTAGACAATGGTGTAATGGTAATCTCATTGACAGGCGGCCAGTTGCTGTGGGTGGTGCCCTGGCAATAATGGAGGTGATGCCAATACAGTACAAACACATGCTTAGGGGCCTTCCCTGAAGGTGGACTTACATCTGGAGCTGTGCTGGGGGTTATGACCTTTACTAATTAGCTTTCTTGTGCGCGATTCATAGGGTCCAAAAAGTTCAATAATTAAACGTGGTTGCTTGCCATAGCAACGT
Source organism: Tetrastigma voinierianum (assembly GCA_016808115.1). Lineage (NCBI taxonomy): Eukaryota > Viridiplantae > Streptophyta > Magnoliopsida > Vitales > Vitaceae > Tetrastigma > Tetrastigma voinierianum. The sequence continues at coordinate 181,560 of JAEQBH010005647.1, forward strand.
AACTCTTATCATCGCAGGCTCTGCCCCACACTGGACCTTCCATGAATCCTGCCAATGTGAGTATACCATCACTAGTTTGTCCTTCTTCATAATTTGGCTCACTGAATCTAATCTGCTTGCTGAAATAATGATCTGCTATGGTGCCACAACATTTATATAGCTCTGGTTGTTTTAACTTTAAAGTATGAATTTCTATGCAAGAATGTATGAGCATTAATGTTTAACTAATATGAAGTTAGGAATTGTTTCATTTTCTTTGAGTTTCACATTATTTTTTCAAAATGACATGACATTAATTATTTATTTCTTCAGAATAAATAGAGAAGGGTTGGTTCTCAGAAACGAGGCCAAGGGAGTTTAGGGTGAGCCTTTGGAAGGATGGGAGCTCTACAACTAAAAAAGTTTGCAAGCTCATACGGGGTGGGGATCGTATTAGATTTTGACTTGGAAGGCCGTTGTGTACCTCATTTCCAACTCTATATGTTGTAGTTGCTTCAAAAGGGGCTAAGGTGGGGGAAGTTTGGGAGACCCGCGGGCGGAAGGTGAATATGAGATTCATTAGACCTTTCAGGTCGGAGTTGGAAGAAACTCAAGAGGCGGTGCTTTGATTAGTAGCAAAAATATTAGTCAAGGGGAGAAGGACAAAATTTTTTGGTTAGTGGACAAGAAAGACCAGTACACTGTCAAAGCCAACTATAGGCATCTTGAAGGTGATCTCTTGAGCTCTATACCAACAAGCCTTATTTGGAACAATTGTGTCCCCCCTAAGGTGAGTGTGTTTTATCTGGGAGGTCTGGACGGGCAAGGTGTTGACTATGGATCGGTTGAAAAGGAAACTGCGGTTTGCAAGTAGATGCCCTCATAAGGATGAGGAGGAACTGGGTACCTTTTGCTTCATTGTCCCTTAGTTTGGGTTTTTTGCGCTGCCCTCATTTTTTTGCAAGGAATGGAGTGGAACCTCCTTATTAAGACAATGGTGGATTGGATAACCTTACTATAAGGAAGAAACAAAGTCTATGGCGAGTGACAGCTCTCCTAGCTGTGTTGGGCAATTTGGAAGGAAAGAAACATGGTGGTCTTTTGACATGTTATTTTCCCAAGAAAGGTTGAAAAAGCTCGCTATAACATCCTCATCTTGGACATGCCTTATCGATGAGGGGGCCTCTATTGCCCGTTTATTAATGTGTATTCTAGTACTCTAAATTGGTAGTTTTATTTTTCGTCTTTTGTTTTTTCTTGTACCTTTTGTATACTCTGACTAGTCTGTTTGTTAATACAATGTCACTTGTCGAAAAAAAAAAATTATTTATTTTACATTGGTGATTGATGAAAAGATAAATTAAGATAACTTCTAGCTGGATATGAATTTGTGTATTTTGTGTTTGCATACTACATCTGCCTGTGGGGAATATAAAATATGAATAAGGCTACTGTTTGTAGGAAATAGTTGTACATCACCTAAGTACATGATTCCGATTCTAACCAACCGATTAAATGAAGCATTTGTAACAAACAGTAGAAATTGCCAATAATGATAACTCATCCGCCAAATCCACGTGTTAACCAATACTATCATTTCTCTACTGTCAGATTTGATCTTAATCTAATCATTTTTTAACTTATTCAAGGTTTAGTGTCAGATTAGCCTACAGATGTAACATCTAGCAACATGGTCCTCATGGCAAACAATTCTGACATACTGGTCATCATATACACATTCTTTAGATTTTACATCTCCCATACTTCCTATTGACCATTTATCAGGATTTTATAAAACGAGGATGAAATTCCTTCAAAACATCAAAAATAAACAGAAAAAAAATGTTATGGTAAATGTGTAAAGCAAAATACCTCTTTGTTTGAAAGGTTTTTAGTTTTTACACAATTATAGAAAAAAAGTCAAAAATCAAGGGGCATGATGATCGACCAAATATCACAGGAAATAGTCTCCCTTGGCTGGACTAATGACTTCTCATAAGTTGATTTGGGATTCCACAGAAACAGCAACATTGCTGCTAGTCAAAATTCTCCTAAATGTCAGTTATATCTCTAGAGCCTCTACTACTAGTTATACAAGCCAAAACTGTAGTTGGTCTACTCTTGCCAATTTGTTGTGTGCAAATCTCTTGCTACTTTGAGAAACATCTGCTTCAAATAACTTACCTAAATTCAACTCTCTTCAAAAGGACTTGAATAATATCTTATCTATTGTATTTCTCCAATGCCTATCTTTACTACCAAACTCTATTCCATAGCTTACCTAAATTCAGCTCTATTAAAAAAGGTTTAGATAATATCACATCTATTGGAATTGTCCAATTCCAAGGTCTATACACATTCAACCATTTTGCCACTGGTTATCTGAACTCTGAATTCCCTGAAGAGATTTTTCAAGCAGAAATCTTTTGCCCTTTACCTTAACTACACCTTCACAGCTTTGCTCAAAATAAATAATTTGGTCCTGCAGTTTCGCACAAGTAAATCTGATTATGAATATTATCTCTACATTTGTAATGACACTAAATGACTTTCAATTTTCTTTTGTTTTTTTTTCCCCAATTGATAGGAGGAATTTATGAGCTACTGTTCTCATATTTGATTCCAAAGGATCAACTAAAACCTGCTTATCAAAAAAAAAAAACATCTTACTAGTAACACACAGTGCACAAGCACAATGCATGACTCAAAACTTGGATTTTCTAGCACAGGCATTCTCTGGTGGAAGTGTGGCAGTTTTGTTGGGTGCTGTGTGTTACTTCAGCATTACTATAGTGAAGTAGTATTCTGCAATTCTATGGCAGTACCATAGCACCAGAAGGAGAAACAGTTTGCTTTTGCATGGATAAAACAAATTATGTTTTTAGTTTTTGAAACACCACAAAAGCCTAAACGAATCTTTTGGAAAATTATTAGTCATTCCTTTTAACATAAAGGAATGGTTCGGTAATGAAAATATAAAGTAGGTTTTTCTGGTGTTGAAGGCTTTTAATTTCTCTCCATAAGGTCCAGAGCACACATAACATAGCAACCTTCCAAGCCTTCTCTCTTTCTCTCTCTCTCTCTCTCTCTTTCCCCTGTCCAACAAAAGATCCAGTCTAGCCTAAGAGAAACCCTTGTATCACCTGTTATATACCACATAAGCAAATATCAATTGTCGCAACATGTGTGCTTTTGTGCACCAGAGGAGGATATATCTTGCTGTTTACTCATAAAAAAAAATGATCATCCAGCCAATGAGGCCTAGCTCAATGGTTAAGGCTAATAGGGACATAGGAGGAGGGACTTAGTTCAAGAGTCCCAATACCTGGAATTTAAAGTTATTAATACTTATCAATATATATCTATATATATATATATATATACTCTCTATATATATTTTTTTTTTTTTTTTTTGATCAGTAAAGCAGAATATATATTGTTAAAAGAGCTGGCTCAAAGTACACAAGAGGAGTACAAAGGGAGGAACACCACCACTCTCACCTATATCAGCAGGGTTAAAAAATCAACAAAGTACTTAAGTTATCAATGCTATACAACTTATTGGGACCATAAGGTGAACAAAAAGGGATTTCATCACCAGACGGAGGGATCTCTTTCTAGCCACATACTGTTCCTTTCATTCCTGTCCAAAATAAACAAAAGGGCCGCCAACCTTATATATATATACTATATATATATATATATATATATATATATATATATGTTCTTCTTCTTTGTACATGTAACATCTATTAGGGTTCTCCAACTCCTTTGAGCTAAGCTAGTGTAAAAATCCTAGCCAGATTTGCTTCCTAATCTAGAGATGGTAGCTCTAGTGGGACCCGGAAATTCAAACCACGTTAATAGAACAACTCTCTCCTTACTAATTAAAACTTCGTTATGAGTTGGTTCATCTCTATTTTAATACCTTGAAACTGTAAGATGATGTGAGAAGTTTGATTGAGAGGTGCAATGAGTTTTTTTTTGAGAGAGATGAGTCTATTGTAAAAATTAGTACCGTGTGAGATGTTCATTAATATTACCCAAAGAAATGGGCACCATGGAGGATTTGAGAAATGGGTACCGTGAATGCCTTGAGAAATTGTTGCTAATGGATGTGTAGAAAAGATGTAAAAGGTATTTGCAGAAATGGATCTATCGTGAAAGAGGAGGGGAGAGGGGGTTTTGACAAAGGGATATTTTGTAAAGGGAAGTGTGGAGGAGAAGTAGAATGGGTTTTGCGGAGAGTTCTAAATATATAGATTTATATGAAATAAATTGAACATATCATATTAATATATTAAATTAAAATTAATGGCTATAAGTATTAAATAAATAAATAAAGTTTCGTCAATTCAAACATGCTTCCATCACTGTAAGGATAATGTTTACTCAATATGTATTTATTAATTTTGTTAGTCTTTGTGATAATTTTAACAATAACAATTTTCTTAAAAAAATTGGAATTCTTAAGTTAGCTTGTAGTATAATTCTAAATCAAGAGATTTGTGTCTTGGCATCCTTTGAGTAAAAATTGATACTGCAACTATGAACCAATGAATCAGTTGCTTATCATACCGTTGATTAATTCCTCTCTAGAAATAATAGGATAGGGTTGGTAACCCCATTTCCACATAAATATAATGTTCTTGGTACACAGGACGTTTGTCATGAAAGTCGCAGTGTGAAAATTTGGAGTTGGAGTTGGTATTGCTGAATATGTTTCTTCTACTGTTTTTGTAGTATTTATGAACTCTTTATCATCAGACATGACCAATTTGAAATCATGGTCATGTCTGTGGCAAAATGGATAGGCATGGTAACAATTGGCGCAACACATGGGATCAGCTTTACGTTTTATTGGATCTGCCCTTTCATTGGGGCAATATTGGCTGCATGGATCGCTATTTGGTCCTCCACCACCAACAAAGCAGAAGAAAGCCTGGGATGCCATAAACTTTGAAATCGATATTTAGTAGATAAGTTAAATGTTAATGTATGTTAGGATTTTACTCTATTTTCTGCTTGTGGGCTGGTAGAATCATGTATTGCCCAAATGGTGAAACGGAGGATATAAGAAGAAGGAGAAGAAGAGTAGAACAAATCTCTCGTGAATGATTGGGGATAAAAAAATGGAAGTGAACAAATTTCTATTGAATCATTATGATGTAGATTTAATGTCTTTAGACGCTTTGATTGCTCATCTTTCTGTCTCCCCCTTATGATAAAACTTTTGATTGGTTGATAATCAGAATGTGATTGAACCATTGAATAATGATTAAATCTCCCTCACCCACGTGGTGAGGATTGTCAAATCATACATGCATCTTTATCCTTCAGTTCTGGTTACATTGCTTAATATCCAACGTATTGTCTGATTTGATTTCGGTGTGTGAGTGCTTACAGCGTCCCATCACTAAGTGGTGAGCTATATAGCTATCCACATGGTTTTTCAGGATCAGGAATGGGACGGTTTACTACTTGAAACTAAAATTAAAAAAAAAATTAACTCATAGAGATTGCATGGAATTGGGAGGAGGTGGGCCCCCAGAAAAAGATGGAAAACTGGGGTTTCCACCCCGACTGAATGGATAATACCGAGTTCGGCCTAACTCATTAGGCAAATGCTTAAAACTATGAGTGCGTATGTGTGTTTTGACTAAGGCCGTAACCCCAACCCAGTAGGTCTTGGATTACCGAGTGAACTCCACGTGGAAAACTACAGAACGTCGCGGTCAGGACTGAGACTTTTAGCCGCTTGATTCGTTTTTGAGCTCATACATTCTCTCTCTCTCTCTTTTTTTTTTTTTATTTATTTATTATCTCGTGTGGGGTTGACAAGTCCAAGTTCTAACATGCTGATACGCATATGTATGTATGTTTATGATTTATCATGTAAATCTAATCCCACCAAATAAGCCATATTCGCTCTCAAGTTTATTAATGTCATTTCGTGCATGTGGAGAATTTTTTTATTATTTTTATTTTTCAATTTGGAAATGAAGCACGTGAGGTTTTGAAATTTTATAGCTGCTGGCTTCTAAACATGCCGGAAATGATTACTTTGCCTTTTGACAATGTCTCCATCCACTTTGTGTGCATCATACATGAGCTAAGATCTACGCCTGACCTAAAGACTATTTGTTTCTCTCCAGGAAACATACATCTTAATCTGTATATCTCGCAGGATTAGTACGTTATTATTAAATTAAGAACATTTAAAATGAACAAAGTAATGGTAGATTGTAAACGGATAGCAGGGATTATGTCAATCTTATTATAATCACTAATTAGCGCATCCTCTTCAGTGCAAAGGTTGAGTTGGTACACATAAGCCTGCGTTTCCAAATGGGTTTTCCGTGGAAAAGCTGAGTAAAAGAGTTTTCTGATTCGTATGTAGAACACTAATAAAGTCGAATCAGATTAAACTTAAAAACTGAATTAACACAAACTTAAATTCATTTCTTAATTAATGCCAATGTAATGAATTATTTCTTTTTTTTTTTTTTTGAAAAATTCATTTCAAAACTTGACATTACCAAAAATTTAATTTTCTTAAACTTAAAATTTTTTTAATTTTGAAGAATTTAAGAATACTTTTTTGTAAAGTTAAATTAAAGTAACATTGCTAAATTGGGACTAATTTTAAGTAAATCTGATACATGATAATTCCATTCCACTCTAGGCATGATTTGAAAGCTGACATAAGATAAATGAGTGAATTGAGTCAGGTGTTCATGCTTAAAGTATGATTGATGGGGGTGTTCATGTTTAAAGTATGACTGATTGGTTGGGGGGATGGATGTTGGGCTAGAGAAACGGTTTGCTTGAACACATTCGTAGAACCAAGCGCGTCAGGGTGACAATATTCGATTAGGCCAAAGCTATTGGGTGGGGGGCCCACGTGATGGTGATGATGTCATCGTGAGGTTAAGGTTAACCTCGCCTTTGAGAATAACGAGAAATCAAACAGGACGAGAAAGAAGAAAAGAAAAGAGGATGATATAATTAGCCGCCTTCCGTTCTTCTCTCCTCATCCTCCAGCACAAGAACCAGCACGAGCACCAGCTGGCATGCCACTATTGAGTAGAGAGTCATACGTGGGCCTCTCTCAGCTCAAAAAAATAACCGATTGCTTCCTCCCCATTCCCACCTCCTCTTGCCCCCCACCCGCTACATAGATTCACACCTGCAACCCATAAAGCGCGGCGTGAGCTCTCTTCAAAATTTCAATCCTCCCTCCTCCCTCCCTCCCTCTCCCTTCAGGACAAGTTTCCACCGACCGCCATGAACCTGCCACTGGCAGTCCACTCTCCCCCGGTTTCCTTCCACCCCACAGATGAAACTCATTCTTCATTACCTCCAGCAGAAGGTGTCGTCACGCCCTTCCCGGATTCCATCATCACCGAGGTCGATATCTACAAGTTCGATCCATGAGAGTTACCTGGTTTGCTTCTATACACCTACCTCATCCATATATATAATCCTTATCCCCCCCGTTAATCCATTCATTTAACGTTTTGTTTCGTTCCATGTCGGCAGATGCAATTCGTGTTTGGCAGAGAAGAGTGCTGTTTTTCAGCCCAAGAATCAAAAGTACCCCAATGGGTAAGACCAAGCAGAGCCACTGCGTCAACGGAAGGCTGGCGACGGAACGGATAAAACGATTATAGCGGGTCTCGAAGGGCATGAGAATATGGGCGTGAAGAAGGCGCTTGTGTTTTACCAGGGAAGACCTCCTAAGGGAATCAAGACTAATTGGATCATGCATGAGTATCGCCTGGCTCAGCCACCCGCCCCCCCCTCCCCTTAGACCCCATCAGATCAAACATTCTGTGGCATCCATGAGGGTGAGTCTCTTTATCCTCTATATTCATTACCCTTTTTTGTTTAGTAGCATAGCCCTGCTCATGGCTTGTTTTACACTTCTCTCTTGTTTAATCCTGATCCCTTTTCAAGTAGAATTATTTATGTTTGTTGTTTATATAATGAAAAGTCAAATAATATCATATAAATTATAAAGAAAAACTTATGAATGAATCGCGTCAAGTTTTAGAAATAATTCTCAAGGATATTAAAAATAATATTTTACTTAGATATGTGGAAGATTTTGTCAACCTACTACTGAAAATAGTAGGGTCAATGACATAAGCTTTAGATAATAATTCTCAAAAGCATAACTTTGAAAATCAATTTTTTCAAGTAGTTTTCAACTAATCTATAAACCACCCGTGTATTTGTTTATAATATAGTAGTTCTTAAATCATTTTCTTTTGTACCTTTTTAATTGTTTCTTCAAGCATTTAAAAACAAATGCAAATATACCTCAAATTTAAACTTCATGAAATCGATTGTCATTTGTTATTTATTTACAAAAACTAATGTGGGTGGTTTCTTTTAGTTGGATAGGGTTCTTTGTCGGATCTACAAGAAATCTAATGCCGTTCCTCCAGCGACAGCAACCCTTGCGAGGACCAAGAACAAGACCTTGTTCTTTTATGGAAGAGAAGAAGTCACCATGACCTTAGCTATACAACCAGCGGGAATGTCTTCTTCCTTGTCCAACGCAATAAACATCGTGGACTCTTCAATGTTCGAGTCATAATCTCTTCTCTGATATCTATACTCCGACACCACTCACTTTGAACCCAACGGTCAACTATATGGGGGTCTAGTCAAGCCATCTGACATGGCCCTCCGGGCCTCCTCAATGGAACATTCTCACCTGAACCTCCTCAATGGAACATCAAGAAACCAGCTGAAGCGCCAATATCCATGGATGGGGACGAGCCATGCCCGTCGAAGAAACTTGACTTCTTGCCCCCACCTAGGCTAATCCAGTCAGACCTCCAGCAGAGCAGCTTCAACCTTAATCATTTATTTAATCAGGACTTGCTTTTGAATCCTTTTGTTTCAAGGATTGAAACAACGGTTTCATGAAAAAAAAGAAAAAAAAGAAAAGTTAAAAAAGAAAAAGGAAGAATAAAGATGGAATCATCCACCGCCATTGATAAAGATGTGTGCATAGAAGAAACGTCAGGAGGAATGATTTATAATATGTATGCTTGACTTTTCTGTATGGGAAGTGTGAAGTTGAGCTGGGATATTCAGATTCAAGCTTGGCATAAAGAGAAGAGAGAAGCAGAAGAAAGCAGATGCCATTACAAATTAGGCCATGATAATGAAATAGAATCTAAAACCAACCAATGAATTGGAAAAATACATTGATGACTGGTATTTGATTCAGGTTTCGTTATGCCGTTGAATGGAAAACCTTTTCATTGTGAAGTGGCTCTTGTACATTTTCATCTAATCAGTAATCCTTTATATATCTTACCCGTGATTACGTCTATTTGATTTTCCCATGGTTACTGTATATTCCTTTATATTTTAATTCACATATTTATTTTTTATGTGTTTATATTATTATTATTTAGAATTGCAGATTTTATCATACACTTAAAAATTAATAATGACTAATCATGTTTAACTTATTTGGTAGAATACAAGGTACTCAGCGTTTTAAAAAGACATAAAATGAGGAGAGGGTAACTAAAGTATTTAGTCGTCAAAAAAATTAATAATGAAATTTTCTTTTGATTAAATATATGATGATAAGCACTTCTGACATATATCTTCCATAAATAGTGTTTGATAATTTTTTTTTGAAGTATAGTGTTTGATAAAATTAGGTGATTGATATCTAGTTTCTTCTTATGTTTTCTTATCTTGTAATTTACTTAACATAGTTTTATATGGAATTAAGAACTTAAAAAGCTATTAAGTTTTCAATCAATTCTGAAAGACAAAACTTAATACTTATTACTTAATGGCTTAATTGACTTTGGGTTAGATTATATCAAATTGTTGACTTAAAATTCATTATTTAATACTTATTTTAAATATTAAGATTACGCGTCAAATTAACCTAGAGCAACCACAAATTATCATATTCACATATTTATTCTCATCAATTATAAATTTATAATTAAGACAAAAAAAGATTGAATAATAATAAATGCAAAAGAAATTAAAATTTAGATTAAAATAAGTGAATTATTTTACTTATTTATTTCTTAAAATTATTTTAATTTTAAATCATATTATTAAATTATTATATCAATGCATATAATTTACTCGATAATATAAATCAAATTATTAATTCATTGAATTGATGATTTACCAGCCACCTATTTAATTATATTTTGATTTCATAAATCAAAATGAAATTTTTTTCTTATTTCTTCCTTTTTTTTTTTTTAAAACCGCTTAAATTAAATCACTTTTAAATTATTAGATTTTTTTAGTTCTTTATTATTAATTTAAATAGTACAAAGTTACAAATCAATATTGTAGAGGATGTTAGAAAATATCAAACTTAGAATTTATTAAAAACCATTTCTATAGATTTACCCACTTATTATTATAGAAGTATAGTTAGAGAATATCAATAAGACTTCAAACAGTTAAACTTTGACAATGATTAAGAGGCTCATAACATAATAAACTTAAGCTACAATATACAAATTGAATAGATGTTTAGAATAGTATAATCAAGGAATTTTAATTTATTCTTTTCAATTAAAATATTAAATTATTTTATCAAATATATTAAATATAATATAATGGTTGTTCATTCACTTTCCTTTTGACTTAATATAAGAAAAATATATAGTTAAATTTTCTCTCTTAGGTAATGAAAATAAGAAATATATTTAAATTAATTTCAAATTGATTTATGATTAAGATTTTTTAATTAAAATATGAGAGATTCTATTTACACCCCCTCCATTTCTCTATACACCCCATACATAGTACATCTAATTTTTTCTCAAATACAAAATGGGGTGTATAGAGATATTGATGGGGTGTAAATAGAATTTTTCTTAAAATATGGATTTGCCCTCCATCTAATCAATGATTTAACTTATTTATATAAATTATTAAACAAATATATTATATCTCCAAAAGGTTCGTGAGGAGGGCTGTGTGACTGTGTACCCACCCTTCTAAGGAATGCTGATTTGGTTCGGTCTAGTTTTATGTATGAGCGGGTCGCCGTCGCTGAACCAGTGAACCGGTCATCCCTAGACGGTCTCATATCCGTCCATTCTATAAGGCTAATAAGCTAGCCGCCCCCTCAATTCTATTTAAATTTAATATATTTGGATTGCATAATATAGAAAGGCCAAGTTATTGTTTTTATTTTATATTTATTCGTTTTGCATATAACATTATAGTACTAAGTTCTTGAATTCGAGCCTGGAACTTCAATTCTCCATTTCCAACGTTTATCACTTGAGTTACTTCTTAAAGGCTATTTTTTTAATTGTTAAACATTTTACTTACAAGATAGTAATTTGTTTCCATTGGAATTTCTCAATTTCAATCATTTACCACTTGTGTTAGGCTTTAAAGGCTTTTTTTTTCTATAGTTAAACAATTTGATTACAAAGGTAGTGGGCATCATAATGGGAGCTTGAGCACGAGATCTGCATAATGCGCTGGCGCTTAAAATCGTGGGCATTTTTATCATATAAGGTTAAAGCATGAGCATCTTAAGGATTGACTAATTTTTTAATCTTAATATAATATATAAATAACGTAACATGATCTTGCCGAATTAATTTTCTTGAGAGTGTTGCCAAATTAATTTCAGTTTAATCATAAATTGGTTCTTGATTATAATTTGATTTAATCATATGAAAACATTAACCTCCTTCTTTCGTCGATAACAATATTAAACCATTGTCGCTAAATATTAAATTAAAATAAAAATAAATAAATCAAAAATCAAATATAATAATAACAAAAATGTGCATCTAAGTGTATTTTGGAAGTTGATCATGAGTCAAGTCAATCAATGTTCTGTGTTTATAAGTAAATATTTGTTCATTTGTATTGTTTGTGTAATAAATGATTACTCTCATGTTCTCTACACAAAATATTCATTATCACCTCAGTTAGACATGATATCATTAATATTATCTTGTATTATTAAATACATAAATTTGTATTATATAGCAAAATCATTTTGATTTGTGTTTATAAGCTTGTTTTGATAAGTTTGCAAAATAATATTTGATAGTGCTCCATCTCTTATCTTTTTCCTTAAATCGAAGGAGTGATTTTGTGGCGCCCAAAGCACAGGGTCCTATCAGCAACCCCCGTCAACCTCTGAAATACCGTAGTACTCGTATATATCGATACTACCATATCGCGTCCCATTCACGGGGATCCATTCATGCCTATATATGTTAGAAAAATATATCAAAACAATTTATAAAAGTTTGAGTTACAACTTTCTTATATACTAAATGTTACATGTAAAATCTAGTTGTTTTACAAAAAGGTTTCTCAAAACCATAGTTCGGCTTTAACCCTTTTTGTGATCACGGATGAGAAGTCGGTACTTTATATAACACTTTTCGTGAGAAAGGGGACCCCAGACGGAGTGAGCAATGCCTGTATTAAGGATATCACAAAAATTTCACTCATCTGAGTGCGGCATTACGATGCCATGTTCTATGATTATAATACACATCAACACATTTATTGAAGAATATCGAATTCTACATGGAATCCTATATGAAATGAGATGAGGTATTAAATCGTACCCAGTATCTCTGAAGTCTTCTAATCGACTCACTGTATACTTGTGCATTGTACTAAGTCAGCGGCATCATTCTGGATGACATCCAATGATCATTTTTAAAACAAATTTCATTTGTTTATAAACAAAAATAGTTAATTTACATCACAATGATAATTTTATATTCAAAAATCCATGCCTTTTTGTGGGTAGTGGTTTTTGAGGTGTCTTCCACGGTCCGCAAACCCAAAATACTTTTATGGCCTTTTTCCTTCGTTGGGGACATGACTATAATTGTGTTTTTCACCAAAGGGGTGGGGGATCTGTCTCCGCTTCTTCAATGATATCAACATGTTACGTTTCTATTATGTCGATCGACTACATTGTGGATGTTGTGTCTACAATTTCTGAGCAGCGTCAACGTGACCTTGATGTGTGATTTACTAACTATGCACTCACACCCATGAAATGATGTTTCCGTCATAGGCAATGCAAAAATACCTTTTGTATTATCTATAAATGTTATGTATAATCGACTTTATTCACATGGAACAATTTATAACCGTGTACTTTATCTGTCTGTAGATAATTATCAGCAATATAACTTACATCCATTCGTACTAATATATAACATCAATATATCAACATATTTACTACATTCAACATATTATACAAAATTTCCATTAATAACACACAAAAAGCGATTACTTACACATTAATACCTTCGCCATTAAAGCCATCAAATCCATCATACGGCGCTTGGAAATGAGAAAATCTGGGTCGGTAAAAAATTTCATTTTGTTTGTATTTATTTAATATATTATTATATTTTTATTTTAAAACAACTTTCCAGGGTGTCATTAAAGTTATAAATTAGGCATAAAGCAGTCCACCAGGCTTCGACGTGGCATCCCCCAAAAAAGCAGTTTCAGCGCGTCCGAAAACTTCGATCCCATGGTTGTGGGTGAACCACGTATCCATTTACATGCTTTAGATTAGAGGACGATTAGTGGGAAAACCTACATCTTTTGTTTTCTTTTTTGCAACTCTCGTCGAGTAAACCAACTTAATTCTTAGACTAACGACTTCCGACCGTTGGAACATCGGAAATCGAAGCCCTTTCTTTTCTTTTTTTCTTTCTCCTCCACGCTAGGATCTTCCTCATTTTCTTTCCTTTCTTCATTTTCTTTTCTTTTTTCTCATTTATTTTCTTTTTCTCATTTCCTTTCTTTTCTTTTCCTTTTTCTCATTTTCTCATTCTTTTCCTTTTCTTTCTTCCACCGAATTGTTTTTCTTCTCTCATAATCTCTCTATTCCTTAGTTTGATCTAAAGAAACTTCCTCTTACTTTCCTTATATTTTGACTTCATTCTCATGTGTGTGTCACATGGACACGCGTACTAGGTGGAAGAAGTACTCTCTTACACCACACGCTCTCATGCCATGTGCCTCTCTAAACTTGCCATGTGGCATCTATATGGTCATGCCATATGGCAGCGCCATATATGTCATCCAGCACTTTGCCTCGAAATCGTGAAATTCCAACTATCTGAATCAGCGAAGTCGTGGGTATTAGATTTCATGATAGTTCAACGGTGGGAAGTCCGTTTGTCATCCAGTTTAGAAAATTTCAGGTTTTCAACATACTAGGTGGCAAATTACCGTTTACCATTTTTAGAAAAATTGCATTTTCCCAAGTTTACATTCTCCCCCTTTAAAAATTCGTCTGAAATTACACCTATATTGACTAAACAACATACCTTCATTCTTCTCTTAAATAAAGAAAGGATAAGTGATGGCATGCATCGTGTCCTCATGTTCCCATGTTGCCTTTTCGGCTCACCGGTGCTCACATACTTGCTTCACACTAGCCTCCTGCGGTCTTCTGCATTAAGCAGAGCACGATCCGAATATCCATGATACACCTTTGGTCCTCTTGAGGGTGTTTGGCTGTTAATAATAAGATACTTCAATCCATTACATGGAGTTGGATCTGGGTGTATTCTGGTATGGAACAACAATACCTCATGGTTTTCCGACAAACCTGGGTGTAGGCGTTGGTGATGCTGAGCTGGTGCCCACCCTCTCAAAGTATCTGAAGGGCTTGATACCTCGGTGATGGCGTTTCCATAACTTTGAGCCTAATCCCTCATCTCTTAGGAATCACCTTTAAGAAGACATGATCATCCACCTCAGGCTTTGGGGTGCGTCGCCGTATAATAGGCGTGTTAACTCTTGTCGGCTTTGGCGCGAAGGCTAGTATCAAATCCACCTTCTCGGAAGTGTTTCTAATCAGGACAGTGGTGGATCTCTCACCCACCAGTTCAACAAGTCAGGTGATGAGCATGGCCTCCCATATAAGCCTCATAGGGTGTCATTTGTATGCTGCTTTGATAATGTTGTTGTTATGAGCCTCTACAGGACAAAATGCTCCTCCCAACCCACCTTGAGATATAGGATGCATGCACATTGCATATCTTTCAAAACTTGAGTCCTGAGTTAAAGTGTCTTTAATGGATAAGCAGGTGCTTATCATTAATTGTGTTCCCATGGCTCTCCACTAGAAACTCTTCAAAGTAGCGTAAAACTGCGGGATCCGTTATGATATGACAAAGGCCCGGATCTCATGTAACCCGAGCGATCTCTGGTATGTATAGCACGTGAATTCCTGAAATTGTGAAGACGTCCATCCGCCTGACCATAAAATGTGCAACTTGGTGAGCGATCCACGCATCACCCACACACGCATCATGCTTCCGCGATGTTTAGTAACGGTAGTCTAAAATCCATCATGACTGTTTACACTTCCACTACAGGCTGCTTCAGGCAGATAACCCTCTTGGCCTCGTAATGCTTCATTCTGTGACGTGGACATTGTGTGAACAAGTCCACTTGTGTTTTCATCCTCTACAATGTTAATGGCGAAGATCTTAGTACATCTTAGTTGGCCCCAAAACAGGGTCGTTGTATTGTAGTCAACCTTGAGAAAACTTGTGTGGATAACCGGTTGGCTCGATACCACCTCTTGGGTTCCCAGCGCTACTGAGACCCATGGTATTTAAAAAATGGGACATAGTCTCATTTACTTATAGGCTACCTAAAAATAAGAACACGTACAACAAATAATAAGATATGAAAACCAAATCCGGGGCCAAATATCATATCATGACCTCTGAGGTCCATCTCTGATAAAAATATTTTATGAGATTCCATTTATCCATCTCAACATAATGCATGGTATATACCATAGTCAATAAGAGTTTAATTACAATACTCTTTGCAAAAAACATATATCAAAGCAGGTTTGTTCATATATTTTACAAAGTAGAACCAAAGCCACAGCACGGCTTTATTTACAATAATGACCTCGGTAGTGTAAAGTCTCCCTACCACGTCGCCCAGAAAGGAGTCCGTGTGGGGTGAAACGTGTGATAAGAGTAAACTCCTCGAGAGGCTACTCCCACTTTAAGTGCCTGAAGCAATGTTCATATCCTGAAAAAAAAAAAACACATTTCCATCAGATTGTAAGCCTAGAATGGAATTCATACCATAGATGAGATGTATTGTCACCATGTCCAGCCATGCGGTCTCACCGACTCCATCAAACTGTGACACCATCCCTGGGGGTCGTTGACTGAATCAACTTTGTAGAAACCTGTGGATATTAGGTGTCCCGATATCACACTCATTTGTCTCATATATTGAGACCCATTCTGTATATTTAATTCTCAAATATACAAAATATATACCATGATAGACATTTAATCAATAGTCATTTAACTGATCACTTTGAGTAACCATACCTTTCGAATATAATACATATGTGAAACAAAACAAACAAAGCCTCCTTCGGCTCTCCATCCGCATGGTCCCATATCGAATTGATCTGGACTGCCACACCGAAGGGTCGCAGAAGTGCGATAGCCTAGTAGAAAGGCGGCTCACGGGGGCTATAAATCTACTTGCACATGTAATGTTCGCTGTATGAAATACATTCAAGTCAAATGTACCACATGAATGTCTGCTATCGTACACATGAAATGTCATCATCATGCCCATTTCCCTAGTCACTCATGAAAACCTCATGCGTCACGTATCTTAGTGCTGAAATATCTGGTATTACCAATGACCCACGTATCGAGCCCTTATCGGCTCCATTACCCAATGCAAGTGCCGATGGGCAACCAATCCCTAGTCAATCTCGGCTCCTATCTGAGGCAGAAGTCTATGTGATTATCATGACTGTGTGTGTTCTTTGAGGCAAGCAGAACTTTTGGATCACACCAGGGTCTCTCACCCACCCATATTCTGAGCTTTCGGATCGCTGGATTCTGCCACACAGTATTCTAAACTTTTCACACAGGGGTTAACGGTCCCCACACTCCGCTAACACATTATTTATATTTATTTTATTTTTATTTTATTTTAACCGTGAGACATCTATTGGAGCGTAGTCAAATGCAGGATTCACTACCCATTTATCAACAATGATGATGGGTGACCCCATATACACACACCCAACATAGTGTGGTATTTTGTGCATGTTAAATGTTAATTACCTTCGCAGTTCTCATGACTACATGTATGATGCACACTATAGGGAACATTCTACTAAGTAAAATGCTTCATACCCATTAAAATAACAAACATATATAATTCATCCATTATATTAATACATTTAAATACACATATAACATATCGACACATATTTAAATATTATTAATGCAAACAATAACACAAAAAAAAAAAAAAAAACACTTCACATAAATAACCACATTCTCGTCCTAATAAAAAAATCTAGACTTAAGTCAGAGAATTTTAGTCTCTGTTTTAACGGCTAAAATTTTAGCCACAAACTCAGCCTGGAAACTGTCCCGAAAAACAGTTCACTATAAAATCCATATGATCTGGCTTAGTCCTTGGTTGATCACCCATAATACAGGCGCCCAACAAAAATATATATTTTTCAATTTTATCAAATCTTTACTAGTTTGGACTTCTGGCAGAATTCAAACCAATCTCAAAAATAATCCGTACTGTAGTCCGGCTTGTACGACAAAGTCGACATGCATTTTCCAACAATCCCACACAAAACTTTGCTCGGATGCCCCGACATTTCAAACCCGATCCGGACATCGGCTTTGTATTCTCATGACCGAAAGCCTAAGTCGCGCAGCGGTAGGTTCTAACCCGCGGCCCATTTAGAGCCCTTAAATGAAAGGAATCGAGTAAACCCTACCTCTTGGGTGAAACAGAATCTTACCATTCTTGATGCACCTATATGTTACGGTATCTTACCCCATATTATAGAACTTATGGATCCTGATTATATACTATATTAAACTTTTTAAACGCGAGTTCGCGGTCTACCTCATAATAACATACACACATTATTTATATTTATTTATTTTATTTTATTTTTTTTTTTAATGTGAGACATCTATTAGTTAATATTAGTCAATCTGACTCACTACTCATTCATCAACAATAATGATGGTGGCTTCCCCATCACACATATAATGTGATGTCCACATTGTATACAATGCTAATGCCAACTACGGGTTCTCTCATGTTACATGTATGATGCACACTCTGGGAACATTCTACTCAATCATACTTCGTAATATGCCAAATACCATGCCTGTAAACATATATAATTCACATCCATTATATGTTAATATATTAAGTACATATAATAACATATCGGCACATATATTGACATATTTACATTAAATTGCATAATAACAAAAAAAAAAAAAACCTTCACATAAAATATAACCATTCTCGACCATAATAAAAATCTAGACTTCGTCTGAAAATTTAATCTAATAAACATGTATTCAAATTTAGATTGGCGGCCCGGCTGGCTGGCGTCTGAAAAGCGGTTCACTAAAATCTGGTGATCGGCCCAGGTCCGTTGATCCACCACCCCCGCGCAGCTCACGGGCGCCCAACACGAAATATATATTTTTTCCAATTTTATCAATCTTACTAATTTTTGCTGAACACCTTGAGAAATCAAAACCAATCTCAAACCAAGTCGTCATGCATGAGTCAAAGCGAGCTTTGTATAAAGTCCAACATGCATTTCCCACTTGGTCCGCGCGCAAAACTAGCGGATACTAACATTGAAACTCAGTCCGGACTATCGAAAAAAGCAGTCTCATGTTCCGAAAGCTTCCATTGATCTGTGGTAGGTTCTAACCACACCACTACGATATAATGAAAGGAAGTAGAAGGTAGGGAGAAACCCTACCTCCACGGGGCGTGAAACAACTATCATTCGTTCTTGGTACCAACTCTGTACCGTAGAATAGACCTTTAATTCTCGGACTCTAGGAACTCGAACCATCGAAACACTATAAAGTTTGGATAACTTTCTTTTTTCTTTTTCTTCTTTCACGCTGTACATTTCCTCCTTTCTCTTCCTTTTATTCTTTTTTTTTTTCTCACTTTGCTCTCCAACATATTGTTGTTTCCCCCCCTAAGAAATCTTTCAGATTTCTCTCCTTTCCCATTTCTCTTATGTCATCTTCTTACTCCTTGTTTGTTCCATTTCCCTTTCTTTTCATTTTTTCTCACTCGTCTTCTCTGTTTCTCCACTCTTTTTGGGGCTGTTGACGTGGGTCAAGGAGGAAACTTCCCATTGCCTCATCTGTTTATTGACCGTTGTTTTCCTTTTTATTTTCTTTGTTAATTTGTTGCATCCTTGTATGGATGGCTAAATGTGAGCCATGCATTTCACTTGCACCACATGGATTTTCAGCTGTGTCCTCCTTAGTTTCATCTTGCAATCATGTGTGTCTCATTGACTAATAAACGGTAAGTCATAACGATGTCTAATCAAGCCTTGAAATTGATAGGGTAAGCGAAGTTTAACGAGGCGGTCGATGAGTGATGCGTTTCGTCATCCGAGATATAGAAAATTTCTAGGTTTTAGCCTATACTATTTCGGAAAAATTACCGTTTTGTCATTTTTCAGAAAAAATGAAAATTTCTCGGGTTTTACAAAACCCGAGTCTCAACCGACTCCTATCACACAATGCTGAAACCCTTGCATGATAAAATCCATCATTCTTGGATTATATCCAATAATCATTTTACAAAACAAATTTCATTTGTTTCAGCAACTTTTGGATGACTCACCTCAATGATGTTTATTTTCAAAATCCATGTCTTTTATGGTTGTGGTATTTCAGGTCCTACACGAGCCATATATTTCCCACACTTTGGACTTTCGATGGATCCATATATTGTAACCGAATAGCGAAGCTTTACATGCATAATTTCGTTTTCATTTTTCAAACCCGTGCGGCTCAATTTTATGGGCGTTGTGTCCCATTTTCCGAGCCGCTAATCAACACCAAATGCGGTCGTTGATTTACAATCAGCACAAACCGGAATATTCGAAATTCATCCAGTGCGTATCCACCACCGTTCACCAGAATGGTGGATAATGATAATACACATATACATTTCATCGATGTCGTGCATATGAAGTACAATTATGCCATGTCACATATATATATGGATGTACTGTGAGGACAATTTCATTCATGCATTATTACACCATGCATGTTATAATTATATCAATCAACATACCATTTCTAATTAAATCACAAATCGCATGTCAACATAACATACACATATATACTCTCCACAGCTGTAATGTCAATATTCATTAGGACACACACATATTGATATCAATCCTTCAATTTCTACCAAGCATCATTAAAACTCAAGCAGCTGACAACCTCATCCTCTGAACCAATTATGGCATAGAGGTGCCCACAAAAACATTCAACAAGCCATAACAGTTACAGGGATAAGTTTTGAACTTCGGTTCAGAAAACTAGCCCCACAAAGATCCAATCTGGACATGAACCATTAAACATCATAAATTTGCTTGTGGCAGTCCGACGAACCATACTTGAGTTATGAGAGGTCGATTTGCCGGGTGATTCAAAAAGACTAACATCAGTTCTCTCAGATAGAGCTACAATTTCCTTGAAGGGTCTCTAGTCCACATTCTCATTTTCTCAACCACTAAATCAGTCCCAAAAACTTGGGGTAGGTTACTGCACTTAAAATAGGGCGATTATGGTAGTCTGGAAACGGACCATAACTTGGGATATATGTGAGTCCATTTATGGTGTTGATTCAAAAGCCTAACCTCAAGTTTACAACTTCAGCTCAATTTTCATGAAGGACACTAGTCCAAATTACCTCTTTTCCCTAACTAAAAATCAGTCCTAAAATCTGGACACAAAAAGTTAATAACCTAAGCTGTGATAATTCAGGAGATTAAATGGACCATAACTTGAGCTATAACGGTCCAATTTGGGTGATTCAAAAGCCTAACCTCAATTTCACAATTTTAGCTAAAATTGTCATGAAGGTTTTCTAGTCCAGAGTACCTCTCCTTTTCCCAACTGTAGAAAATCAGTCAAAAACACATGCACAAGCAGTTAACTTGACCTAAGCTTTGACAATTCCGGAAATTAAATGGACCATAACTTGAGCTATAGGGGTCCAATATGGGTAATTCAAAAGCCTAACCTCACTTTCACAACTTCAGCTACAATTGTTATGAAGGACACTAGTCCAAATTACCTCTTTTTCCCAACTGAAAATCAGTAAAAAAACTTGGACACAAACAGTTAACAGCCTAAACTATGACAATTCCGGAAATTAAATAGACCATAACTTAAGTTTTAGGGGTCCAATTTGGGTAATTAAAAAGCCTAACCTCAAGTTCACAACTTCAGCTACAATTGTCATGAAGGAAACTAGTCCAAATTACCTCTTTTTTCCAACTGAAAATCAGTCCAAAAACCTGGACACAAATAATTAATAGCCTAAGTTGTGATAATTCCGGAAATTAAATGGACTATAACTTGAGGTATAGAGGTCCTATTTGGGTAATTCAAAATCCTAACCTCAAGTTCATAACTTCAGTTACAATTGTCATGAAGGACACTAGTTCAAATTCCCTCTTTTTCTAATTGAAAATCAGCCCCAAAAACTGGGCGCATCATATATGAGGTCAAAACAGGCACTATTCCAGCAACCATTATTTTGCAGAAAAACAACTCCTTGGGCAAAAACAGTAACGACCCCTTAGAACATTAAAGCTCAGCAAACTGTAACCTACAGAATGGAAAATAAACATGTCAGGAAGAATGCCTCTTGGAGGCAGGCAAGCTTTTAGAAGTCGAGGGACCGAGAGCCTTACGTCTCCCCGAACTCTTTGTGAATCTTTGATAAATCCTTTACTGGTACCATTAAAGTAGATAGTTTAGTTCTTGGCTCGACGAATTACGATCGACGGAACTCCGTAGATCGAAGAGAGAAGTTTGAATTTTTTTTTCTCCCTCTCTCTGAGGTCTTTTTTTTCATGAAAATGCTCCATTCCCCTCCCGAATATGATTTTCTACTTTGACTTAGTCTCTTAAAGACTTAGCCCATCAGCATGCGTGTCTGACTGGTCGAGTCCATTTCTGTCCGAAACAATTTATTTCCCTCGGTTCAAGTTCAATTTATTTTAAATGAACTTTACTTAATTATTTTCCACTTTAAAGTTTTTCTTTCTCAAAAATCATGTGTTTTGCAGGGTCCATTGGCCTTTGGGTATATCAGTGTGGCTTGACTATCAAAATTTAGCGAATTTTATGGGTAGCCTTCGTTCCGGGCGAATTCAGCGGTGAAATCCGTTTTTCATAATCCTTTGAAAAATTTGGGGCTTACTGAGCCAATTTGACAATTTTCTTGTTTTTACTTTCTAGTTTTTTAGAAAAATTAAAATTTTCTGGTTTTACATTCTTCCCCCTTAACGAATTTTTGTCCCCAAATTCACACACCTCTTACACACAATCATGCATCGCTCACAGATGAACAATACTCTTGCCATGGTAGAAACATGCACCTGTGAATGTCAGTGATCTGTCATTTCGGTCGAGGTGTAATCGTAGACCTGCCACTGGGTCCCAAAGTCGACCCATGAGCCTTGTACCCGACCTCGGCCAATACCTTGACCTCTTTGGCACATTTGTAGAAATCTTGAGTGTGCACATGCACTTTACACAAGGACTGATCTTGGTCCCTTGACGTGCTGGGGTAAGGAAAGACAAATATATCTATGCATGTCCCATGATGATTAGGGTGAGGTGTCCCATAACCACAGGATCCTACCTTTGTGGGCAATCTGTCTCATGTGTCGATGTGGCGCCCCAACCGCACCAGGAGGTGTCCAAGCGAGTGTCACTTTTTCTGTTTACTATAAACTTATAAACGCTTGTTCATTCATATAATGTTAAAAATTTAACTTGTAATATATTTTGTAGCAGCAGATTACAAAATGTATACAAGCTCCATATATGGAAGTGTTCAACATTTACAAAAGCTTTACATTTGTTTACAAACAACAAAAAGAATATTACATATACAAAAATATACCAAAAAGTCTTCCAGTGGGCATCTAACTATGTGTTGACCTTAGGATGATGAAGGGATCTCAGGCCTTCTTGCCCTTCTTCACGTACCTACCGGGGTGGCTTCGTTGCTAAACTACGCTTAATTAGGAATAAACTTCGTGGGCGACCACTAACTGTACAGGATCATACACTTCTATACACACATGCATACACATCTAGCATATCATATCATTAAAACATGCCCATACATATCTCATATTTACTTATCATATCATGTTTCCCATTTCTTATCAACTTTCATATACATTTTTCATGTCATATTCAAATCATTTGTTTTACTGTTTCATGCACATAAACCTTAGAAGTGGATAAGGAAACTATAAAGGGCGAAAGATTGCTTTGTACTCTTATCTGAAGCTTGATGGTTTATGGAGCCCGAGGCACTGTTATCATTGTGTGAGATAATGACCATCTATAAGGGCCCGAAAGTGCTATTATTGTATCATTGTCACGAGACAATGACCATATAAGAGCCCAGCGTAATAGCCCAAACGAGGCCAAGCGATCGATTATCTTTGCGTTGTTTTTCCCTAGGCATGCCCATCTATCCTACGAGGTTCTAATGAGACAATCCATTGTATTTTATGTTGATCACATATCATATTCTGAATAATTATTGTCATCAGATAATCATATGCGATATTTACAATCATTTATCGATATCTTTGCATTTTCATATTTCATTATATGCATGAATAACTATGGTTACCAATAGTATGCTTATGAGTTATTTACTATCATTATAATTTAAACTAGTATGTGGATGGATTAAGCTCAAAAATTCTGGGAATCCGAACATCAGAAAAGCAGGTTTGGGCTGAAGAAATTATGACGTCCAGTTGAAGGCCTTTTACTGAACAGTGACTATAACCAATGGGCCTACTATTATTTTTCTTGATTTCTGTATGGACCTAATGTGAGTTCAATTTCTTCCACTCTCTATATATGTATGGATTCTGGACTCAAAGGGCTTTCCATGAGTCTAGAACATCAAAACGAGAGTTCGGACGAAGAGGAAATGTGATTCAGTTGAAGGCTTCCTATGAATATAGTAGCTGACATAACCCTTAAGCCTACTGTTTTTCAGGTTTATGGACCTATGGGTTAATTTCATCAAGCTCTATATGGATGGATTCTACTCAAGAGGCTTTCCATAGAGTCTAAGAACATTCTGAAGCAGGAGTTCAGAGACGAAGAATTTATGACCAATAAAAACATGGGTTTTTGGAGAGAAATTTGTGTCATGAAGCACTAATATTTCGCTAATCTGGTATTATGATTGAGTTGATCCAACTTGACTCAGTCAAACACAATAAAACAGTTTGTTACATACTGGAAGACTTGGTTTGCCAACGCCCATCCTACACAATTAATGGATTAGGAGAATTTCCTAAGTCTAAAGAATTTGAGAATCCATGCTTAGTTTCCATACAACCCCAAATCATTTACCAAAACCAAACCAAAACAACTCAATCTAGTCTAAACTGCCAAAACTACCCGATATATACCAAGTAGGTTTCTTTTAGACCTAAATTCATCCATGGGTTTATGGTTTTGATTTTTTAAGCAAGTTCCATACAAACCATAGCATCCATACTAGTGTACAAAAATCCATACCAAAATCATAGTTTCCATATAAGTTCCATACTTTTCCATACCTTTGATCTTCTTCTCTTCTTCCTTCTCTTCTCCTATTCTTCTTCTTCTTCCATCTCTTCTCTCTTCTTTTCTCCCTATCCGTTTTTACTATATCCCCAAAGACCAAAATGAGACCATTATTTTGGTCTTATCCATATTGATTTTAATATTTTTCCTTTTGCATTTTTGGTCCCAAACTTCCTTATTTGCACTTCACTTATTCAGAATTCTACTTTGGCATACAATCTTTTACTGTTCTTATCATGTTGGGTCCTTAATTAATAATTTACCAATTTACCCTTGAATTTTTTTGTATAATTTGACTTCACTTCCCTTTTGTTTTTGCAGCATTATTTTTTTAGGAAAAATGTTCATTTACTTTATTATCTTTTCTGCTGTCTTATAAAGCGTGCAGGAGTATAACAATTTGAGATATTCTGATCAAGACTAGTGAAGTGATATGTCATCGCCCGTCAGCTAGATGCCTCGACACCGACCTTGTGTGATAACCTTGTACATCCACTGAAGAATCCTCGTGAGCAAGTCCTCTACTTAACCCCGAGGCTAGAAGAAGCTGATTCTGCTTTTTCTCACTAGACACATCATGGATGCTACGTAAGTCATAATTCTCTCTTTCTCTATGGCCATAGTTGTTTTGACCATAGAGTCCATATCTTAAGAATCCACAATCTTGCATCGGATGGACAGCCAGACCATCCTCAAATTTCTGTAGCCATGTTGAACAGTACGTATCGATAACAAAGCAGATAACTCACATGAATAACCGCGTCTTGTCTTCTGTCATCGTTCTTTGCTTTAGCTCTAGGAAATCTGACCTTTGCATGTCTAGGTTGTGGAAAATGTTGCCGCATGAAGAGCTCATGAAACTTTCCCCATGTCGTGCCTGTGCCTAGAAGGCTTATTGACTCAATCCCATACTTAGAGTTCACCCTCTTATTTGGAATGTTGCTAGCCTTATCTTTGTGGCATTGGAGGTGATCTCCATGGCCTCAGATATTTTCTCGATATGTCGGAACCAATGGTCAGCCACCCTCAGATCCCTTCCTTTCATGAATGTTGGAGGATGGTGTGTCTTAAACCTTTGGAGGTTACTTGACCCTCTTGTCCCAGTTGCGACACAACGTAAAGTGGCGTTCAGCCCATAGCCTCTGTAAAGGCATCTTGTTGAAACATATAGGTGATTGATTTGGCTATTACCCGTCATGGATGACCTCCGTCCTCGTCTCGACTTTCCATACCGCCAATAAACAGAAAGTGCAGATCTCTGTTTTACATTTCGTTAGTGGTGCATAATGCGAGCAGTAGCAAACATCGAGTTCAAGACCATCATGATCCTTTATTCCCGAACCCCCTAGGTTTTGTTCCTCTAACCTAGTGTTCTCCTTTTCCCTATATACATCATATCATGTATATATATTTCATGTAATTTGTAACACACAATCACCACAATTAATCATGCAGCACACATCAGGAGCCTGACATACAGGAACACCGGGTAAACTGCGATGGTCTAGAAACATCCCATAAACTCCCTAGTAATCACCTACCTAGACCACACGATGCAAATTTGTAACAGGTGCTTCAGATCACACAAGCTTACTAGGTAATCATAAACCTAAGCCCTAACACCAGGCTATACCAAGCGCTATGATGTGGTTTGTCTGAACACATTGAGCTCAATTAATTCACATATCTTAGCTCACATGCTACAACTTCATCATCATGAACCCGCCTCATCGAGACCTAGTATTAGTATGCCCTATGTGCTCCTGATCCTCCAAGTTGTGTGGTATCGTGCGCCACTTATGCCCATCGTGGGCCTAGGTAATCGCACTGGCTCGTACCGGCTGACTCTAGGGAGTCGGGTTGCTGACCTTGTTAACTGCGGAAAATTTGTGGGTAGTAAGGTAACCCGATACCCACGATGTGGAGTCCCTCTTCTTTGGGACCCATAATTCTTTCCTCGGACAAAAGTCTCCTTTATACATGGAGCTCACACCAAATAGGACGCATTAGCGGATAATAGCATAACTACTCAGGAAGCCAAATATCATATCATGACTCTTCGAGATCCGTCTACGATACCATGTGTATAAGGTTCATTTATCCAAACTCAATATAATGCACAAGGCTATAATACCATATTAGTCTTAAGAGTTTAATTACAATACTCTTTACTGCTTCTTATATCAAGTAGTTTGTTCTAATACTATATTTTACAGTAAGAACCAAGTATGACCGGATTTCTTTGTGGCGACATCGGAGTGAGCCATCGTCTCCTGCACACTCTGTACCTAAAGGGGGTCCACAACGAGTGCCGAGCAGCCCAATAAGTAAACCTATAGAGGCTACTCACCACACAAATGCACTTACCAATGTTCATGTCACAAAAAAGAAAAAAAAAAAAGAAAAAAACACATTTCAATGTCAGGTGTACAAACTTAGAATGGAATTCTACATGTACCATGAATGAGATCTGACTCACCATCCCATGTACCTTGAGTCCTCATGAGTCCATCAAACTCGAGTCCCAATCAACTCCTATCACCTGACCCAAAACCATCGTAATCAAAATCCATCATTCTTGAATTATATTCAATTATCATTTTAAAAAACAAGTTTCATTTGTTTTCAAACCAAAAGCTTTTTGGATGTTCACCTCAATGATAATTTGTTTTCAAAAATCCATGTGTCTTTTATGGGTGGCGAATTTTCCGGGGTCCTACGCGAACCCGCAAACCTTCCCACACTTTACGGGCTTTCACCCAGATGGATCCATATGTGTAGCAAAGATAATTGAGCTTTCACCCATTACATAATTTCATTTTTCCATTTTCAACATAGTGCGGAGAGCTCAATTTGGGCGTTGTCCCGTTTTTAGAGCCACAATCAACATAAACACGATTATTAATTTAACACCATCGGCCAGATAAGTCTAGTGGACGATCATCCAAAGATGTCTGATCCACCACCCATTCACCTAAGAATGGTGAATAGACAACAACCATTTTTACACCCATTTCATACGATGTCCTCGTGCATATATAAAATGAAATTATGTATTTCATCTTATGCCATGTCACACACACACACACACACACACACACACACACACACATATATATATATATGGATGCTATGTGGACAATTTCATTCATTACCAAATTACACCCCATGCATCATTTGGACAATTATATCAATCAACATGTAATTTCCAATTAAATCACACAAATCATGTCAACATACTCATACACACATACATATTCTCCACATTTCAATACATTGGACACACATTGACATTCAATCAATTACTACCAAGCATGTCATTCAAACTCTAGCAACGAAAACCTCATCCTCTCCAAGACCAATTTTGGAAAAGAATGCCCCTGAAGCATTCTACTACAACAAGCTATAATAAGACCCTACCGAGATAGTTCTGAACTCGGTTTAGAAGCCTTAGCCCCTAATAATCCCAAAAATGCGGACACAAACCATTAAACAACCCTAAGCTATAAACGATCTCGAAAAATGGACCATAACTTGAGTTATAGAGGTTCGATTTGGGTGATTCAAAAGCCTAACATCAAGTTCACAACTTCAGCTAAAATTTTCATGAAAGACACTAGTTCAAATTACCTCTTTTTCCCTATTGCAAATCAGTTCCAAAACCTAAACACAAATAGTTTTTTAGAAGCCCTAGTGTGACAATTCCGGAGATTAAATGGACCATAACTTGAGCTATAGCGGTTCAATTTGGTAATTAAAAAGCCTAACCTCAATTTCAAAACTTCTTCTGTCCATGAAGGACACTGGTAAAATTACACACTCATTTTCCCAACCAAAAATCAGTCAAACCTAGACACAAACAGTTACAACCTATCTTTGTGACGATTCAGAGAATTAAATGGACTAACTTGAGCTATATGGGTCCAATTTTGGTAATTAAAGGCCTAACCTCAGAGTTCTACCTTCAGCTACAATTTTCATGAAGGAAACTAGTCCAAATTACCTCTTTTCCCAACCGAAAATAAGTCAAAAACTTTGGACACAAACAATTAATAGCTAAAAGGCTATGACAATCCCAGTGAATGGACTATAACTTGAGCTATAGGGTCAATTTGGGTAATTAAAGCTAACCTCAACTTCAAAACTTCATTTACAATTTTCTTGAAGGACATAAATTCAGGTATCTCTTTTTCCAACTGAAAATGGAGTAAAAAACTTGGACACAAGCAGTTAACAACTGAAACAACAGTCCGGTAAATGGACTATAACTTCAGGCTACTTGGGGGTCAATTTGCCAATTCAAAGCTAACCTCAATTTCACAACTTCTTCTAATTTGCATGAAGGGCAAGGTCAAATTACCTCTTTTTACCAGTAATCGAAAATCAGTCAAAAACACGGACACAAACAATTAACAACCCTAATTTGTGACAATTCCGAGAGTAAATGGACCATAACTTGAGCTAGAGGTCCAATTTGAGTAAATTCAAAAAAGTTTAACCTCAGATTAATAACTTCAGCCCGATTGTCATGAAGGACACTAGTTCAAATTCTCCTTTTCTTAACGCAAAATCAGCCCAGGACATCATATAGGGTGGCTTAGGGGCTCTATTCCCATAACCGTTATTTTGACAAGCGGCTCCTTAGGGAAAAAAGATTAAGCGGCCCCTTAGGATATTAAAAACTCCAGCTGCTCTTCCCCTAGAATGGAAAATAAACCGTGAAGAATCCCTAAATGGAGCAAAAGCGAAGCTTTCGAAGTCACGAGAGACCCGATCTCAGAACTCTTCGCTTGGATATGACGAAATCCTTTGTTTCTGATAAAGTCGTGACAGGCTCTCGTTGCGTAGATGGACTTTAGTTCTTAGCTTCACGAATTAATGAGACCTCACAGCCAGATTGAAGAGAGAGAAACGACCTTTTTCTTTTCTCTTCCCTCTCTCTCTGGTCTTTTTTTTTTTTTTTTTCAATAGAAAATTTGCTCCTTTCCTCGAATCGATTTTCATGACTTAAGTCTTAAGGCTTAGCCCACATCGCACCGTGTCATAGGCTGGTCTAATTCAGTTTTGTCCCCGAAACAATTTATTTCCTACCGGTTCAGGATTCAATTTATTTTAATTGAACTTTACTTAATTATTTTCCACTTTGAGATTTTTTTTCCTTAAAAATCACGTTTCACAGGGTCCTGACACACTGTTCTCAATCGTGAAATTTAAGCATCTCATAATTTATAAATTTTCTAAGTAACTAGATTTCGTGAAGCGAATCAGCAGTGAGTCCATTTCATCATCTGAGATCTAGAAAATTTAGGGCTTCCACAGACCATTTTAAACAATTTTATTGTTTTGCCATTTGAAAAATTAAAATTTTCCCAGTTTGATAGTACCTAGATGCACTAAAATGAGAACATATAATGAAACTCCACGAAAATCTCTCTCTTAGATCTATCAACTAGGGGACCACAACACTCTATAAGAGAGAAGCGTCATTAGTGTGAATGACCCAGCCGTCACCTATACTTGACTATCACGATCCCAGATGAATGATATCTACAGTCTGTCCCTAGGACTCAATCACTGCTCAATACCAAGGGAGGCATTAACCCAGCCACCTAAACTCCTAAAACACCCTGAGCCTAATCACTGTATTGGAGTTTAAACTATCCTGACTTTGAGCATACGCCATTTCAGGAAGCTGCACACTGACGATACTCCCATGACTTTCAGGCGAGTCGTGACTCATATTTGCCACTAGGATGGTAATGCAGAAGTGAGTCATAATCCTCAAATACTCTCCATCCATATCTCTGTTGCCTCGCTGTTGGGGTCTAGTTGTGTATAAGATATACTTAGGACTTTGTTCGAGAGTATGACCCCATTCACCATAAGATAATGGTGCCGGATCTTCAGGCAAGATTACAAGCGTACATAACTCCATGTCATGTGGCCAGAGGTGATTCGGCATGGTTGCTGGTTTACCAGAACCCCTCCCGGCGCATCAGCCGTCCAGTCCGTCCTTGGTAAGCTGGCATTTTGATTCTGAATGTCTTCTCTGCTTTGGTCATTCGCTCAGGCTTGGCTGCTTTTCGGGTCGATGCGTGCGTAGGTGCAGTAGTCGGGAGAATCGCCAGTACCATCTTGATAATACCTTGCGGCTACCAGAAACTACGTATCACCGAATAATGACTTCGGCCTCTCCCAGCTCCGCGCCTCGCATTGGGTTGCTGTTGCCCACCACGCGGGGTTGGGTGACTTATTATGTCCCAATTACCTCGATAAATAAAACTCACACTTATAAACTTGGCGTACCTTCTAATGTTCTCAGGCTTAGAGAATAGTTCTTATAAGAATCCTCATGCTTCCTCCTTTGTCTTGGAGTATATTAAGATATAAATCAGCAAAGACTACTAAATTGATTTAAATGAGGTTCTGGAACACTATGCATGAATCCGTGAATCTTTAGCGGCGCATTAAACCGATACGAAAAGCGTCCTTGTAAATTCGAAATGCATGTACATCACCGAACAACTGTCTTAGGTATATCGGCCTCACAACCTCAACTAATAATGCTTGATGCGGAGATCTATCTTGTAGACTGTATGCCCCTCTTGGTGATCAAATAAATCTCATCGATCCTCGACGAAGGATCTGGTTCTTGGCGCAACCTTATTGATTCTCGGTAGATCACAGCGCGGTTGAAGGGTCTTATCCTTTTTCTTAGAAAGCAAACCTGGGCGCCCAGGTGAAGTGCTGGAGTCTAATGGCTGCAGATTGTCCAACAATTCATGTATCTGGGCCTTGATTTCATCACACCGACTCTCGACTAACGCCCGTCTTATCTTGAGTCATAGAAATGAAGGCGATGTACCGAGGGTATGGCAGTGATAAAATTTCATCCCTCTACTAAAGGTAATCTCATTGTAGCTCATCCGGAAAGACATCCCCGAATTCACAAACGAGGGTAGACTCAAACCTTATCTGCACCTGGATCGCCAAGAGGTAAGGCTTGCTACAGCCAGCCTATCCTGAACATCGTCACATTATTGTGTCATTAACCTCTCTGATATTCGCAATCAATGTGACTCTGATTGTCGTTCAACCCGGTCCATCCGAGATGACATCAAATCCGACATGTCCATGACCCTTAGGTCCCTGGTGAAGTAGGATCTCGGAGATCTCTAACTCTCACAATCCGACATATTAGATCAACACTCACTAATTGCCAGGGAGAGCTTACATCTGTGGCTTTTCGAGTCTCTCAACCTTTAAGCCAAACACTAGTAATTATCGAGTTCCTAAACTATCATGCTCATTTATTTTTAGAGCCCCTAAGGTTATGTTTCTAACCTAGTGTTCTTAGTTTCTATATATACAACCTATCATGCATATAATCACAATATGCCTTTACACATTATGTAACCGTCATCACCACACCTGGCTTGATTCACAAAAATGTACAATGCATACTTTAATACCAAGCTATGATGCTAATATCAGTTATCAAGCTGACATTCAACATGTCCTAAACCCATGCCCTGGAAGTCTAGCACTTTTCCGTATACCTAAGCTCTACGATATCAAAGCGCGGCACCCCAAAACCCCTGAGGTCCTGTTGCAACATTGAAGTCATCTGAAATCCTTTTGGGTATCACATATCTCAATACCACCATATCGTGTCCCATTCATTGGGATCCATTCATGCCTATATATTTTAGAAAAATATACAAATTATCAAATCAGTTCATAAGATTTTGAGTTATAACTCTCTTATATACAAAATATTACATGTAAAATCTAGTTTTTTTACAAAAAGGTTTCTTAAAGCCTGATTCGGCTTTTCTTTATATCTACTTGATCTGGACCAAGAAATTCATTTGTGTATAACCTACACCTGAAAGGGGGTCCCACGAGCGGGGGTGAGCAATGCCAGTGGGATATTAACTCCTACAAGGGCTACTCTTCACCCCTAAGTGATGTACATGTAGAAATACCATTCTCACACAATAATACACATCAACATTCAATGCGAGAATATATGCAATTCTCATGGAATCCTACATCTCATGAAATGAGATGAGACTCTCACCATGCCCCATATCTGGAGAATTGCTCACCGGCTCCCTCACACACATGCTTATGCAAAGTGTGGAAACAAAATCATTCGGATGACATCAATCATTTAACAAATTTCATTTGTTTATAAGCCAAAAATCTTTTACGGATGATACATCGTGATGATAATTTATGTTTCAAAATCCATGCGCC
Source organism: Tetrastigma voinierianum (assembly GCA_016808115.1). NCBI lineage: Eukaryota > Viridiplantae > Streptophyta > Magnoliopsida > Vitales > Vitaceae > Tetrastigma > Tetrastigma voinierianum. Next base: position 214,550 of record JAEQBH010005647.1, read on the forward strand.
TTTTGTGGGTGGCGGTTTTTGGTGTCACAGCGAGGCTCGCAAACCCGGACACTTTCTGACCTTTCTCCCTAGGGACTATGTCTTACTATAATTGGCGGGTTTTTCACCGAGAGGATCTATCCACTTTCTTACTTGATACCTAGCACATATTTTCCGTTTCTGGCTGGCATTGACTCTGTTGGATGTTGTCAATTACCACGAGCCCATGATCAAACACTAGTAGTGTCAGGTTATAACTATGCACTCACACTCATGAGTCCTTTTTGATGTTTCCCGTGCATATACAGTACAAAAAGTGCATTCATGTTATGTTGCGTGTATATTAAAACTCTCGTGGAATAATTTATAACTCGTACTTCCATCTCTTAAATTACCATGGATAATTATATACGAAAATTATGAATTTACATCCATTGTTCTAATATATATAACATCAATATATCACTATTTACAACACATTCGGCATGTTAGCAAAATTTCAACCAATAACACCCAATCTGATCCACATGACTATAGCCATTCCGACCAAATCTGACTCCAGGCCTTGAAAATGTCGAGGATATTTCGATCTGAAATTTCATATTTTGTTTGATTTATTTTATTTTATTTTTAAACAACTTTCAGGACTATCATTAAAGGCTATAAATTTAGCCATGAAAGCAGTCTATAAATGGCCCAGCGTTCGAAAACAATTCCAACGTTCGGCTTCGGTCCATGGTTGAGGGCTGAACCCACCACGACCATTTATGACCCTTAGATTAAGAGGAACCGATGTAGGAGAAAACCACCCACCTCTTTTTGTTTTGTGTACTGCGTAGCTCTCGTCGATGAGACTGACTTTAATTCTTGGTTGAAGCCTGGTATTGTGAACACCGAATTAAGACCCTTTTTCTCTTTTTCTTTCTCCTCCATGCATGGATCTTCCTCATTTCTTTCTTTCTTCATTTCTTTCCTTTTCTCCTTTCCTTTCTTTTCTTTTCCTTTTTCCTCACTTTCTCTTTTCTTTTCTTTTCTTTCTTCCACCGGAATTGTTTTCTTCTCCATAATCCTCTTCCTTGGTTTGATCCCTGAGAAACTTCATCTCACTTTCTCGCATTTTGACTTCATTCTCCATGTGCCATGTCTCCACATGGACACACATCACCTGAGTGGCAAATGCCACCACAAGCCCCGAGCCCGCGCCCACCATGCAGGCAGACGGAGGCGGACCTTCCTGATCGAGGCCGAGTCCTCTTTTATCCAATTCCCTTTTTCTTTTATCGGTAAAACACACATTTTCCAATGCTCATTTGAGATATTTATCTTTATGAAATATATTTATATACTAATTGACTTAAAGGAGCCCATCATTTTGTTTCAATACACATTTCATTAAATATGACATTGTACACATTTGGTCCATTTACCACACCTTTATACATTACAACATTATAAACAGTTTTCAATACAAATATTTACAAAACAAAATCGGGTTCCCTTCAAAGAAGTGTCAAATATATTTCATGAATCACACAGGGGAATTGACTTTACTTCAACATGTTGTGAAAGTCTTCAGCGTTGATACGAATCGCACTCGTCTTTTTCAGCCGTACTGTTCACGCATAAGTGCTGCGGCGATGATAAAACAATGCGCTAAGCATTTTTCGTACCTGGTTCTACCTCCAGGTTCTCTCTTCATTTTAGTTTAAGTAAATCATGCATTTTTCTAAATCGGTGCCTTTGTATAATTTTTCAATGACCCGATGTAATCTGATACATATATATGTATATTTTCATTCCATTAACCATTCAAATCACAATTAATTTGGTCATTTTTCAATCATGTAGTTTCATATGGAATAAATTATTCAAACACAAATCATGGCCATTTCATAATTTTCACTGTTTTGCCCTGGCGAATTTAACATGCTTTAGATTGCATAAGATATGAATCACCAAACACCGGTCCAGAGCTGCAAGCCCCCGGTATAAAAAAGGTTTTACCTTAACGCGATCCACCTTTACGGTCCGCACTAAATTTCAGTGATGGTTATTAAAAATCATTTCATGAACACTATCGATGTGTCCATAGGCCTCACGGATCGGTGACATCACGTACGTTCGTAGCGATGTTGCTCATTTAACCCTTATTGGTATACCCGATCTCTATGCCTTTCGAGATTTAACGGTTAACATTCTATTAAGAAGCTCCACCATAAAATCATTCATAGCAAATTTACAATAGTGTATATACATTTACATCCAATGTGCGGTTTTCCAATACTCATGCAAATTTCATGTGCAATTGTTTCCTGATGATTTGTATCAAATAAATTTAAAACAAAATCAATATGTATTATATAATTTATTTCAATAATCCACTTATTTCATAATCCTTTATTATTTAGAAATAGAGAAATTGGAGAACAAACCAATTCATTTATGGCTCAGCGACACACATGCATGTATTCCTTATAAAACGCATTTTCGATTTATTTTGTCAACAAACACAAAACGAGAAATAAAGGAAGAAAGTGTATGAGAACTCTGACCCAAAAGATTAGCTCTCTTAGATTCTATTATCAAAATCCATTCTTGGAGTCAAAAAAGATTTCTCGTCACCAACCTAATCCGTAAAAAAATATGTCACTATCAAAAACGACCCGCATTCGGATTTTTAGTTGCAGGGTTGATGTCTACCTTCTACTTGAAAATTTTTTTGGGACACATGAACCATTTTTATATAATTCCTTCAATAAAATGATATCTCTATATGAGTCTATTTTCCAGTAAAAATTGGAATCATCTCTCATTTGGATCATCGAACTCAAATTCTGACACATGTGCAAAGTGCAGTCATTATGACCAGCTAAGCTCCGTTACCTCTCTTTGTTATCCTAGATTTCAGGGTTTTAACTCTATAAATTGGTAATGATTCCTTCTACTCATTTGAAGATATGGTTCTGGGTTTCTTCTCAATTGTAATCATCAATTTGGTCACCAAAACCCAGTTATTGCATTTGCAATAGGCTACTCTCTAATTTCAAACGAGAATCAGTTGTTTTTTGCACATGAAAAGCTCCCATTTTGGTTCTAGGCACTTTGAGTTCATTTCATACACACTTCCTTCAAATAAATTATTCCCTAAATTCTAGTTTATCCATGTTTGAATCCTTGAATTTGGAGAGTGAAACTCAAGCTTACGGCTAAAACACCACAACTACCTAAAGCAGGCATACCGTCATTATCAGAAAACTCACGCTTCGCCATATTAGGGGCCTTAGGCTACAATTTGATACTAGTACACATGTTATACATTTTTATCTCTACAGCTCATTATGGTTCTTTATGAATTGGAATCACTCAATTTGGATGATTATAACTTAACTTATAAGCTAAAATATAAAACAGGGCTTTGAAAATTTTTTGACAACAACTCTTTTGAAACTTCATCGTTTCTTTACATACAAAAATTCCTCAGAAACCAATCACCTTCCAGCGCTGAAGAAACTCACTTGAACAGGCTCAAAGGTGATCTGCAACCAATCAAATCACACACACACACATGGAGTTAGGTTTTCCCCCAAATCCAAAATCATGAGGGAGTTGAGGTTAGTTTTTGTAGCTCTCTTCAAATCTTCTCCTTCTTGCTTGAACAAAGATGGGCCAAGGTGAGGAGAAGCACAAAATACCTTTCTTCACCCGACCACAGCTCCTTCCCCCTTGCTCTCTCAAAAGCATTGAATGCCCAAATCTGGGCGCATTCCATGAACTCACCTGGTCTTTATTCTCCTTATCTTAATGTAATGCCATGTTTGGCTATATAGCACAGTAGTGATTTTTCTCATTTTTCTCATTTTAAAGCCTCATTTTCCTTTCAATTTCCACTTCCATTTCATTTCATTTACACTTTGGCACCCATTACTCATTTATGACCCATGGGTCCTGGAACGACATTTTCTGCAAATTTGTTTGTTTATTGTGTAAAATTTTGGGTTTTTATGTCTGTTTTTCATTTAGCCATTTAAGCAGGAAAAAAATATAATTTAATTTATTTTACACGAACATGTTATAAAAGCGTAGGGTTTTTGAGAAGCGTTACAACATGAAACTCTCTCATGTCATGTGCCCTTCTATAAGCTTTACCATGTGTGCCCCTCCACCGATCATGCCATCTGGCTTTCCCTCCATGTCATCCGACACCGTGCCTTGAAATTCATGAAGTGTTCCGACTATCTTGGAATCGAGCATGAAATTCGATTGAGTAGGTATTGAATTTCGCGAGGGCGATTAAAAACGGTGAGTCCGTTTCATCATGTCAGAGATCTAAAATTTCAGGTTTTCAACGCGCTGTACTATAGCGACAAATTACGGTTTTATGTTTTTCAGAAAATTGCATTTTACCACGATTTTACAATTTTTATCATGTTGTTGATATTCCTGATCACAAATTCCATCGTTTATTCCTCAAATCTTGGTTTTATTTTTGCAATAAGCGATTTCTTTCGCATCTTAGTCTAAGTTTGCCTTTGTTTTTCATGTTTTTTTGCCAACTTGTTACAGCGTATTTTTGTTCGCGACAGTAGTGTCGATTATACCTTAAAACTTCTCGTTGGTTTTACGCATTAGTAGTTTAGATGACAATGTTTGATCGTGACAAAGTCATCAATCAAACCAAGTTCATTAGCGGCATATGAATCATGTATTCACTTCAGTATACTATAAATCATGTTCATAAATATGCTTCTAAATCATATTCATATTATCTTGCACCAAATCGTATTCCTCCGGTATATTCTGAAAATCGTTAAATGATGTATGTTGTAGCATATTTGGAATATTAGGTGTTCTAGACATTTTTGGATTAGCTAATGTTTAGGTCTTGAATTGATCTTTTTTGCTATTAACATTGATGTTACGTCATTCTTTAAAAATTTTAGCACTTTTGATTAAGTGTTTCTATTGATTATTATTGCTAGCTTGAATAAATAGAAAAATTTATCTCTCATTTTAGCTAAAAAATATTTGATAGATTGATTTTGCCATAGAAGAAAAACACTGTTGCAAGGACCATGTGGCCTTTAGACCTCTCTACTACTCAGCCAGATGCAGGGCCCCAGCTTGGCCACGTTGTGAAAAGCGTTCCAAGCTCTTTTTAACATCACACAAATTATCATTGTGTGGTTTATGACATGTTTAGGGTATAATGAGAAAGCTGTTGCATTTTTAGAAATTTAAGTGCTAGGTAGTTAAAAAAAGGATAAACTGAGTAAAATTTCAATTAATGACCCAAAACATAAGATAAGAGGGTGAAGTGTCTGCCCATTGTGAATATTAATAGAAGTTAGATGTGTGTAGTAAAATTAGGTGAGTGGAGGACTAATGCAAGGCTAAGAATTTAAGTCAAAAAATAGGGATAAGACAATATATTGTCTTTAGAATAAGAATTTTACCTTTTAGATAAAGGCTGGAGGGCATTTCCCAGGTGGAGAGAAGATCTCTCTATTTGGTTTTAATTAATCCACACATGTTCTTGGCTCTCCTTGTGCAGAAAAATGGAGGAAGAAAAAGAGAAAGAAAGAGGAAGGAAGAGAAAATAAAGCTTGGTTTTTGGAAGTTTCAGAACATCAAGGTTGGAAAAACATCCTAACTCTCCCATTTAATTTGTGTTTTTTGGTTTGAGTTGGGTTTTGAGGTTAGTTGGATCTTGTTTTGATCTAGGTTGAAATTTTAAAATTGATAGGATCAATAATGTGTAAAGAGACATCATGTAGGTATTTAGGGAAGTGATGTCTCGAAATTCCCCCTAAAACCTGTGTTTTGTTTTGTCCCTCTTTCTGGCTTATGGGCCTCCAATTTGGATGATTTTAGTTGGAGATGAAACCTTCTGAACCAGAGCTACCAATGTCGGAAGGGCCGAATTTAAATCACCTTTAAGGACCACTGAAAAGAGTTTTACAATACTTAGATATGGATTTTGTACCTCACGGAAGCGGAGTTCATGTTGTTCCTTTCCTTACTGTTGGGTCATACTAATCAAATACAGAGTGGAGATCAAAAAATCCTACTGAAACTTAGGCACCTGAGAAATGCTTTCATGAATTCACATAATGTATCTATTGTTCCCAAAAATTCATTCAATTGAGAACACAATACTGTTCTTGGAAACTGTTCAGGAACAGTCTTGAATGTTTTGGCCATATCTCCTAATTTAATTGTCTAAATGACTTGATCTCTAAGCCTTTGGAATCTTAAGACATAGGTGAACATTGTGTTAGAAGACCACTTTGTCAAACCTCATTTACTAGGTCGAAATTGTAGTTAGAAATGAACATTTCAGTATGAATGAGGGAAATATAGTCATAAAAATTGACTAAGAGTATAACATGAATGTTTTTAAGACCACTATAAAATGCTCTGAACCACATATAATTGTATGCTTATTTAATACAGGATAGTGAATAAATGGGGACTAGTGCTGTTAGCATGTTTGTGCTAATCGACTGCGCGTCTGTTCGGGTGCTATTTGCAGCGTTTGTTCCATGTCCATTTAACCTTTGCGTTTGTTTAATTTATCATTTACTTATGTTATCTTTGGTACCATTAAATTGAGTTCAGTTTACTATTTCTTCTGTTTTTGTCTTGTCTCTTTGTGTATCTTGAGAATTACTTATTGTGCTGGCGTCCCTTTTATTCATTATTCTTGGTCTATCTGCAGGACAAAAAATTTATATATGATGTATGTATAACTCCTGAATAAAGAACAATATGGAACATGAGTAATCAACTCAGATAGTAAGGCATAACTCTGTGGCTATTATTGGTGTACTTGCGGGTACCTTATGTTCAAGACTCCTCTGGAGATAAATAATATGATATGTGAAATAATAATTATATGTATGCACATATATCTTTGAAGTGAGGATCAACTTGGAAGGGAGATCCATGTATATATTCATATGTTTTCCTACTAAGCTATATACTTAATGCATGGTGTTTCATCCAGTTTAGGTTCAAAAGTGGCTAGGGACATTCCGCACTCGTAATTAACTCTCAACAATGTAGTCTTCCTTATATGGGTCCTCACTCCATATTCTCTTTTTAATAGAATTATAAATGTAATATTTGATGTGAAGAGAAGTGCAAACCTTGTAAGAATATAAAGTGATTAGAGACTCAAGCATATGTCTTGGATATTTTGTGGCAATCTGCCTTAGTGAAATTCCACAGTTGTATAGTTTATGATTTGGAATTTTTATAATTTTGGCCTTTAAAAACAAGTTTATATCGGTTATAGAATCTATCTTGAAATGGTCTCAAATAATGCACCAAATGGACCCATGAGATTGCACAGCCAGCGCGCCAGTCCTGCTTGGCTGAAAGTCGGGGGAAAGGGCGCTCTGAGCTACCATATTAAAACAAAGCGGGGAGCCGCTCAGGTGGAGAATCCACAAAAGGCAGGATGTCTTCCATGGACCAACCACGAAGGCTGTCTGGATTTTAAAGTCTGACCGACCACAGTCCTACCACCACCACCTATGGGAGGTTCGATTTATGGATAAATATATGAAGTGGAAAATGCACATAAAAATATTTATCGGTAGTTTCTGATCTAAGAATCCCTTATTTCAAAAGATTAATCTTTGATAAAAGGAAGAATTAATCCTTGATATGCCTGGAAGAGGAATTTATCCCTAGATTAAGTTTCTTTCCTAAAATCAAAGGAGATTAGTGAACCACTTTTTTTAAATCGGGAAGATCCCCAGATGGAAGGAGTAAATGAGTTCCAGTGCAGCGTGCTCTCTTCTTTTTCTTCTCCATCTCTTTCTTGACTTGAATCGCCGGAGGCGGCCCGACCTTATACTCTGTCATCGGATTGCCCTTTCACGAGGTTCATATTCGCGCACTGCTGAATGCCTGGGAGTTCAAAGCGAGCGAGGTATTGTAACAAAAATTCCAGCCGTGCACATGCAAGGAATCAAACACCTGCAAAATCTCGTCTGTTGCGAGGCAGCCCCGTGATTGTTTACTAGCCCTCCATCTTTGGGAACTCAGACAGTCTCCCTTCATCTTATTCGCTCAGGCGATGCATAATGTCAACCAATTTGATGATCCCAGCGCGCGAGATCAATTCCTCATTGCGTAAGGGCGGAGAGGAAATGGAGGGACAGCGAAACCGGATGGAAGGGCTGGGAAGGCCACACGAGCGCTTGCAGCGGAGAATGACCAGTTATAGGCCCGGATACCAGAGAAAATGGCGATCTTGCGGAAAGATTACACTGGGGATGTTTTGATCAGGTTAACATCCGCGATCCACTTTCTGCAATAAAGGAAGGATCACCTATATTGTCGCGACGATGTCTGTTACCCCTAAAAGCAGGATGATATATGAGTTGTCCTCGGGCTGGTTCCTATCTTTGGTCTTACACTGAAAAGAATGTTGCCGGGAGAGAGCAAAAAAGCGAATCATGCGAGGCGCTTCACATTTACCCTGCCATGATGCGTTAGTGGGCGCATCCTGCGGTAAGGGCGCGGAGGAGACAAAGCGAGGGGCGGAACATTAATTGAGAGGGGCCTTGGGGTGTGTTGAGGTATTACGAAGGCGCCAGTGCCTGAAGTATTAACCTGGGTATGATTCACCCTGGAAATTTCCATTTGTACATCTTGCCTGCGCTGGTGTAGGGCTAACATTTACATCTTTGCGTGTAGCCTGCTCATAATTTACGGGGGCAGATGATAAATGCTCTCTTGGCTGCCGGGCGCGACCTGGCTGAGGCCTGCGGTTTGTCTTTGACTTTTTGGCAGGTTGGTGTGATTCTATTCCAGGCCTTTGCAATGTAACTCATTATAATCTAAAGAAGCGGGATTCTGAAGTAGATGTGACATTGTTGAGGTGTTTTACTTGGATTAACTGGGGCTTTGTGCGGCTTTGGGTTACCTGGCTCGTGTAACGATAGCTCAGGTGATCGTTGTGGGCGAAAGGCTTGTTACAGTATCTTCCCGTATCTCTTTGTTGAGGTCTGCAGTGAGAGACAGCATCTGCTCCGCCACGATGTTCTCGGCGGGAAGAGAAGGTCGTCTGTTCCCAGAGGCTTCACGAGAGGTTGCAGAGCGTGATGGCGGATAAATTAAAATTATGTAGCATGGATCATGATCCTCTGAAGAGGAAACTTTGGGACTCTGACCCATGTTCTTTCTTCTAGGTGGTCTGTATTTTTTTTTATACATGACAGCTGTGGAAGGGTGTAGAGGTGAGCAGTGGTGCTCCGGCTGTTTGGATGTTCATCATCCTGACTTGAGGTGTGTTACAGGCCGGTGCCTGGGAAATAAGCAGCACGCGCAGGAAGAAGTCGTCCTGCAAAGTCAAGGAAGGTCAGTAAGAGACGAAGCGATCCACAGTGATCAATCACAAAAAAAGGAAAGGGCTCTCGCGATTCACCCACTGAAGGCGTCACCGTGTAAGGCTGTGCCTATCTTTACGCTGACGCCAGATTTGGGGTGCCCGACAGATCTAAATGTGGATCCCTCTAAAAGGCAGAATCTTTGCGATGCAATTATCGCATGAGATCATGTGGGCGAAGGACCGATGATCTTAAGTATTTCTGAAGATTTTGGTGAAAACGATCAGCGAGGAACTGAGGAGATCACATGGGGAAATTGACCGCGAAGAGAGTTACCGGAATCGAGGGCAAGCCAGCGGACGAGTTGATCGGCGTGACTAGCGATCCTTTGGCAACTATATCAGGGTTGGCTCGTCGGCGGCCAGTGTGATTGAGGGCGTAATGAAAAGCTTTTGAGCCTCTTTGCCGAGTTCGGAACCAGGTGTTTGCCAGATGCCAACGCATCCCACGAGGAAGGCAAAACATGAAGAAACCAAGCGCTAATAGATGTATGAGCCACTATGTGCTATCCTTTCTTCACTCTTGTCAACTTGAGCGGTTGTGCTTCTTACTTATGATGCCACTTTGGTACTCACCCTCTGTGTGTTCATGAACTTGATGTGCATGGGTAGGGTGTTCAGTGAATCTGGCGATGCATGCGACTTGGTAGAACTACCACCGCCTTCAAGCAGATGAAGCTTTCCTTAAATGTGGTGTTTGTTGCGGGACTTAGCGGGTGATCTTTGGTTTTAATGGTGTAACTCTCACCTTGCAACTCTAGGGAATCTTGGTGCTCCTTCTTGTATGGGGTGTGTGGCAATGACTAAGTAGGTTATGTTCTCAATCGTCCGGGGGCTTGGGACCTTGGCAACACCACCTGTGGGAGGCAAAGCTGTGTTTGCCACTCGATAGCTATCTCGACCACCTACCTGCAAATGGTTAGCTATTGTAAGATTGCCTTGATTAGGCAAGTTGACCTTTTAAGCGATGGGTTGGTCTTACGACAATGTTATCAACTATATCTATAAGGAGAATGAGAGAGGGAGAAGAACCTTGAAAATCTCACCACTTGAGGATTAAAACCCCGTGTGAAGAAAGAAAACGATCTGCCGAGTTGTAAGCCGAATCAAAGTGAGAGGAAGAAGGATCTGTTGATTTGTGGATCCTACAGAAAGAAATGTGTTGGACGGGCCTAAAAGTTCCTTACATCATCTCTCTATCACCATCCAGAATTGAAGAAAGGAGCGATTCGACTTGTGTTGTTGAATAATATAGATGTGATACGCTGGAACCCTCCCTCGGATATGGTTGGGATTAACCTTGATGGCTCTCACAAACTAAATAATATCCCACGGCTAGACCGGGTAAAAATGAAGTCAAACGCATTTTCCTTTTTGGAGCATGTAGGATCATTCAAACAAATGAAGTAGACAACTTGCGTTGAGGGCGGGGTTTCATGCATCAAAGGAAGTAAAGAAGTACCCATAATGGCTACAGCCAGCGTGGTGGCAGGGTGGTGAAGGGAAAGTGAAAAGCGGTATGTGTAGATTACATTGACATCAGCGAAGCGTATTACTAAAGATAGCTTCCCTTGTCACGCATTATAGACTAAATTGTTGATGCCGCGGTAGGGCGTGATCTTGTTATTCACGAACACTTTCTCTGAGTACCAGCATCAATTTATGCTTTGCGGCGTAGAAAGCATTCATTAAACCATGGGTTATCTTGCTTTTGCTATGATGTGATGCCTTTTGGATTAAGGAACCGAGTGACTTATCGAATTGGTAACTAAGATATTTCAACCATTGTTGGGCAACACAATGGAGGCCTATATTGATGATATGCTCGTGAAATCTAAAGAACGCTTCGACTACACCATGCATCTATAAGAGGCCTCTAAGTTGCTGCGAAGGTATGACATGAAACTCAACCCTTTGAAATGTGCATTAGTCGATTCGAAGGCCGAGTTTTTAGGCTTTATGGTAGCAGCGAGAGAGGGATGAAGGTCTATCCGTTAACTCAAAATAATGGACTCTTAGACTTTTACTTCAGGAAAGAGTATAATGGCCTTGGCCCGTAGCTCTCGGGTGATTCACTTATCCCATTTCATGAGCCGATTAAAACCATTTTTTATCACGGGGAGCTAAAGGCGGTTGGATTGAGAATAGACAGCTTTCGCAACAATAAAACAATATCTTACCAAACTGCAATTCTGGCCGATCTAAAGCGGCGATACATATTTTACGAAAGCGTTATTAGAAGCCTCGGTAAATTACCTTCTGTTCAAAGAAGGCGAACAGCGAGACCAATATTCGCCGTGAGAAAATCTTTATTCAAAAGCGAGGCTCCGGTATCGTAACAAATAAGCGTTCGCCTCGGTAATGGCGACTAAGAAGCTTTGCCCCTACTTCTAGGCACACCCTATTGTCATGTTGACCAATCTCCCGTTGAGAAGCACCATACACAAGTTTGACTTGTCAGGAAGGATGGCCTAGTGGGCAATTGAACTAAGTGAATTCGATATTCAGTGTAAACCTCGCATGGCATTGAAGAAACATATATTGGTGGAGTTTTTTAGCAGAACTATCCCAGCCGGATATGGACCAGGGTAACACTAGCTGGTGGATCCTTAATGTGGATGACGATTTTGCCAAACAGGAGCTGGAGTCGGCTTACAACTTAAAGCCCCAACTGGGGAAAGGATAGAACATGCCATGCAGCTAGACTTCCGGCGTCGTCTAATAATGGGGCGAATATTATATGAGCAATCCTAAAGCCCGAGATGATCTACATAGAAGTCTATATCTCAGGAAAAAAACTCATCATGCATGACTCTCAGTGGTAGTGGGACAGTCGCGATCTGAGACGCGAGGCAAGCGCGTAATGGTCGGGTATCTTGAGTCTAGTCGAAGCAGCGACTAGGGAGTTTTGTTGCTTTGACTCAAACATATCTGAGGTTCAGATGAAAGACGAGATAGCTTTTGGTGTGATTGGTACGTATCATCGATCAAAAAAGAAATGAGTGTTCTTTCCGTCTACTACAGTTGGCGTCCACCCTACAACCGACTAAGTGAGTGGATAAAAGCGAAGCATTCCCTTCTTGGTAACCCACATAATGCATTATTTGAGCTTGAAGTTTGCTAAATAACGGGGTTGAAACCCCTGGAATTCAAGTCTGAGGCTATGGGTTTGTGGCGACCCACTTGAGGCCCGGCCCGACCGATTGGCGGATCGAACCAGCCAGGGGCGCCGGCCAAACCGTGCTTAAATTAGTTTATCAAATACATTTCATTCTCAAATCTTTCGCGGAAGCAATTTTCGAATTTATGGCAAGCCATAAACATTTACATTTAACAAAATGCATTTTACAATGAGGCGTTCTATGCCTTTTCAAATAGTTTACAAAATAGATATTCAGGAGTTCAAAATGTTTTTACAAAATATCAAAGTTAAAAAGAAACATGACATGAATGTACAAGTCGAACATATCGCAATTCCTTCTTTATGACTCGACGGCTCTCGATCCTTGGATCAAGCTTTAGTCCACTATATATCACTCATTACTGCGCATTGGTAAACAATATGTAAGCATTTTCATGCTTAATTAGTTCTATCACGATTCTCTTGAATTCCAGGTTTAAGTATGAATCATTCTGAATTTTTTCATGATACTTTTGAATCTTTTTAGACATTGATCCATTGAAATACAATCACCATATATTTATGTCATATACATCCATTTACGGTTCATTGATGCATTTCAAATATGCACTTTCTTATGCAATAAATCATTCAAATCATTAGTAATCATACTTTTCTTTCTTATCATTTCAATTTGCAATCATGCATTTGATTCAATATGTCAAAATCTCAAGTCATTTGATTCACCGCCTTAACAAATTCTTCTGTTTTGTTATATAGGATATCGGAATCAGAAACACGGTCCACATTGAGTTCTGGGGCGTTATAAAACATTTGTTTATAATAGTCTGACCTTGTTGTTCTTGATTGGTTATTAAAAATCGATTCGTGAACAACATAAATCATCCATTTGGGCCTGGATCTCAGATGTGCGTCAATCATTCGTTCACGATCTTGCTAATTTGACCCCATTGGTATACCAATATATGTATATCCTTTATCTGAGTGCGGTTAATCATTCTATTAGGGCTTTCAAATCACTCATAGCAAAATACGGTATAGTATGTATGTTTGTACAAACCATTCATTTTCAATTATGAAATTTTCATATGTGAATCGTTTTGTCTCAAATCAAATTAAAACAAGCTTGGAGTATGCTTTTCTATTACATTTAGAACAAATGTTTCAAATCTTGAAACAAAATAAATTAGATATAACAAACATAGTTTTTCATGAATAAGTTGAATAATGCATACATCACAAATATTTGATAAACTTTTCACAACCAATCGAGTTCGTCAATATGTAGCTTTCATAAATAAGCATTTCACCAGAAGCAGCTTGAAGTAAAGTTAGATATGGAGGCTCAAACCAATACTTGAAATAGAAAAAGAGACTTAGAACAAACTAAAGATTGTCGTCCTTTAATTCTTGTCCACGGAATCTCGACCTCAACTTGGGCTTTCCTCATAAATTAGTAACCTTACCCAATCCAATCCACCACGTATTTCTCAATCAAAGAATAGCAAGAAAAATCATTTGTGCATTCTAGGATTTTTAGTTGGAGTTGATGTTCACCATCATCTACCTCACTTGCCAAATTTTAGGACAATTGAGCCCATATTTTGCTCTCATACATCCTTTACGAAAATTATAAGCTCGTAGTATTTTTAGTAGAATTTGAATCAACCATTTGGATCAACCAAACACAAGTTATGGTATCTTTATGCAAAGTTGATTAAAATGCTTGACTCACACTCGGTTACCTCTTGTTTCTCAATATCAGGGTCTGGAAATCCATAAATTGGTAATAGTCCCTTCTACTCATTGAAGCTATGGTTCACAAGGTTTCTTCTCGATTTGGATCAATAGAACTTCGAGTTATTTCATTTTACATCCACACTACTCCAATTACAAGCGAGAATCGAGTGATCTTTACACATGGCTCCCACTTTGACAAATTTATGGGCACTTTAGGGTAACAATTTGCTTACACTTACTTCAAAATGTATTCCCCTATCGTCTATTTGCAAATTTTGGTACTCAGTTTAGATGATGAAACTCGACTTATGGCAAACACTATAACAATATCAAAGCAATGACTTGCAACAGGTGGCCACGAGGCTCACGCCCAAGCCCATATTTGGGGCCTTAGAGCTATAATTTGCTCCTATAGTCCTCTTCTATACATTTTATCCCTATCTCCGTATGGTTCTTTACCAGATTTGAATCATTTGGATATTATAACTTAATCTATAATACAAAATATACAAAACCTGAGGTTTTACAAAATTTGACAGCATTTTTGAAAACTCAACATTTTCCTTTTACAAACACTACACAAAACCAATCCAAACCAGTCAACCAATAATACAAAAAAACTTCAAAACAATCCAAAAACTCATTTACAGCCAAAACAAAAACTCTTTTTATCCATTTGGGGGTTTTCCCAACTCAAACCTGTAAAGAACAAAAGTTTGGGTTTATTTCTTACCTCAAATCTCTTGGAACCTATGCTTTTTAGCTCCTTCTTCCTCTTTGATCCCTTGGAGACCAAAAATGGGGATGATCTCCCACACCAAAATCTCTGGATATTCCTTAACCTTAGCTCTTTCTTCCTCCTCCCCTCTCAAAAGCGTGATTGCTCAAGAATAAGCTCCAGACCACTTTGGTCTCTTTTAAACTCGAGTGTAAATGTGTTTTGGCCTTCACCTATTCTCATTTATCATTTTCTACCACTGTTGGTTTTAAATATCTTTTCCTCGAACATTGGCTACAAATGCATTTTTAGTTAAGATTCTCCCGAATGGCAACAAGCTCACACTTGTTTTCTTGCACTTAAATCCCCATATTTATACTTAGACATATAAACTTGTTTACAATTGACCCTTGGGTCCTCATTTTTCACATTTCCAAATTTTCCATGTTTCACTTGTGTAAATTTCCGGGTGTAATCAATTCTCATTTAGTATATTATATTTGCATTTGGCTCTTAGCCATATAATCATTTATGCAATATTCATTTAACAATTCCCGAAAAATACCAAAGTTTGGCTCAAATTTACCCAAATATATAATAAAATTATAAAAAATTCTAGGGTATTTGGGGCGGCCCACAAGTTTTCCCTTGTAAATGAGCAATTATATAATGACTACAGGCGATGTCCTCGGCGGGATGAGTATATCTTGTGAGAACTCCATAAAAGAGATATGTGGAAACCATCCAGAGAAATGAGAACTTTAGCTCTGAGACCCATTACAAGGTTGTGGCTAACCGCGAGAAAGCAGATGATAAGCCACCTGTCCGGGAAAGTGCGACCATTGCCAGCAAGCCCCCGTCTCAAGGGACGAACACAGATCTAATCCACCCGACCCCTAGCTACATGTAATGGGGTGATATCAGTTCCATCGCCTACCGCCCCAGCTTCCGAAGGGTTATTGTTGGTTGCCACTGACTGGCTTTAGAAAATGGATAAAGCTGAAGCCGCTCCGTCAAAGACAAGAGTGTGATACAATTTGTGGAAAATGACATCTGCCGGTTCGAGATTACACCTCGGTCGATCCTGCACGCTAACAATGGGCCCTGATTTGATGATGGAAGGTATACAAGGTGTACCGCCGAGCTGAAAATCTGAAACGGCGCTCAACGCTTGTATGGGTACCCATGGAGTAATGGCCGAGGGAGCGTGCAACAAAACTCTCTTGGCGGCTTTGAAGAAGATCTGACCGACTAAGGGAAAGTGGGTGAAGAGCTGCGGGGGTTCTTCTGAAACTATAGAACAACCCGACTTCTAAGAAAGCCGATTGGGATAGTTGTTTGCACTTATGGGATGAGTGTGAATTCCTGTAGATTGGTGCCACACGCCGAACTAAGTCGCGAAAAGCCAATGCTGTCGTCGCAACTTGAATGCCAATGAGCGAGCTCCGAAGGCTGCGGCCTCTTTGCGTATGGCATTGTACACCAACAAGGCGGCAAGGCCTGTTTAGCAGGCATGTAAAAATGGCTCCATTCAATTAGGAGCTAGTCTTGAGAAAGGTATTTGAAAACAAAAGCTGACCTAATGCATTAGTAAGTCTAACAAATTGGGAGGGTCATACATGGTAGTAAAGTGGGGTTCTGTGGATGGTATCTTTAAATAAACCTTCATGAGACGCTAATACCTAGGATAATGAATGCTATGTCTCTTATAGAGGTATCAATGAAGTTCCATTTAATGTATTTTCCCTTCAATTCTTGGAATATTATCAATCAAATTTTCTTTAAAAGAGTATTATCAATAAAATGTCCTTTAGTATTTTCTTTAATTCACAGAATGATCCTATATCAAAGATCGGATGTGGCTCTATTTGGTGATTGGCGTAGCTCTGAAGACTCATTATTCTAAGGTCCTCGACAGCAACACCAAAATAATATGATTTTCAAGAGCATTATTACTTCCCAGTGCCGATCCACATGGAAAGGTGTGGTTTGCTTTAGAAGTTAGTACCTTATTACTAGAAATTAGTTCCTAGCTGACGACTAAAGGAGTGAGGTGGAAAAGGGTTTAAAACAAATTAAAGAAACAAAGTGAAGGTATAATAAATGTCACTGCAAGGATGGAGTAATATTGGATATAAAGCTTCAGAAATATTTTAGGGTTGATTGTCTTCATTGTTCATTTATAGTTTTATATTCATTAAGCATTGATTAAATGAGCATGCATTTGTGCATGTCAAGGAATCTAGGGTTTACACTTTGTATCTCCTCAATTTCCCATACTTTTGACTCCACTATTCAAGCTTCGGTCCATCTAGGTCATTAAATCGATAATTTTAAGGTGAGATTTGTTTCACCAGGGAGTCCTTATTCTGATCCACCTCTCTTTGTCCATCGTTCCACTGTGCTAGATTTTATTTATAATGAAATCCATCTAGTCTAGAGCATTCTAATTTCTAGACTTTTTGATTAGGTTATGGTATTTCAATTAACTAATTCATCCATAGAGACTGGGATATATTTTTGGGAAGTTAGTCAGCGTCTGAGATGCCCCTATTGTGGGGATCGAATGCGGGCTCATCATGGATTATTGAATTAAAACAAAATAATCCAAGAACTACATAACTAACATCCACTGGCATGAATTCACAAAGCCATCATGCAATATACTGTATATAAACCACACATCAACTTCCACGATCAGCACACTAAGAGAATGTTTGGCCACTCATTGCAGCAAGTAATCCAACAAATCAAGTTTAAGATAAATATCATAATGAAAGATTTACAAATAGAGTAGAGTTTAAGAGATGCAAACAAATGAGTGAAATTAAAATTACCGCTCTACACCGTGGCTGCAAGATCCTCACAATGAGCTAGATCTTTAATATCAGCTCCAGCAAAGTACTGGAAATGAGCAAAACTAAAACCCCTAATGAAAAATAAGGAGAAGGAGAAGCCTAAGGGTTTCCCTTTCAAAAATGGGAACCTCATAATGTGTCTCAAATCTACATATATTTTGGGAATGAAAAATGGCTCAAAACTGGGCGACAATACAACTTTTACTGCTCAAAGAGTGGCGTTCTTCTTCTATATACAGGTAAGAGTCCCTTCTACCTTGGCGAGAAGGGTAAGTGTCATCCATCCTAGGTGCTTTTTCTTTCCTCTCGGAGAAGGCAAAACTTTGCCTCGGCGAAGGTGTTAGCAAACAAGGTCTATTTTAGTGACCTAATTTCAAATCTTTTTCTATTGTCCTTCATAACCCGCTTAGGTGAACCTCCCTTGCCTGTGAATCAATGCCGAGCACAACTTATGCTTTCTTTTAAGCCCATTTCTTTGCACTTTACACTTTCTATTCCTACAAAACATAATAAATGGAAGTTAGTGTAATCTTTGAATTTAGGTGAATCCCTGGCATTTTAGGTTACAAAAAATACATGAAACCTTTCTATAAATGCTAATAGGATCCACACATATATCGAGTATCTTGCTTTGCCACTCAAAAGACTAGATGCTGGCTCATAGCCTGTTGACTTTTCAAAGACAGAGGTGTGGCTCATAGCTGGCACTCAAAAGACCAGATGTGGCTCGTGGCCCTGCTAAGACTTCAAAAAGGCAAGCGTGGCTCCTAGCTTGTTGGCATGCTTTAAAGTTTGACCAATGAAATACTTCATATTGAGTTTGGGCCCCAGGGCGAAAATGTGCCTTACTGTAGTGCTATCATACGAACCTTACCTAGCTAATAACTATCCTAAGCAACTATCCTAACAATTAAGATTCATGAAGAAGGTTGTGAGATAAAAATTAATAATAGTATAATTAAAGCCAAAAATTGTATTTCTTAAATGCGTCATGATGATAAAAAAATTACATACTAAATTCAATGACCTTGTGTGATCTGAAAAAATAAAAATAAAAGAAGGAGGCTAAAATGTTCCACAGCAAGAGTCCTCGTGAACCTTTACTCTCGGTTCCATTGCCTTCACCAGTTTTATAACACTTGGTTGATGTAGCCTCGGTGGTGCTGAGGCTTGAGGGGGGTACACAGGAGTTCATGAACTCTGGTAGAGATGTCGTTGATCCATCTAAAATAACAAGCGATCCGCCAGATGTTGTGTTGAGCACTGACGATGTGGTAAAGTATCTTGAGAATCCAGCTCGAGAGGACCTTTGGTAGTCCTCCTCTATGCCTCTTTGTCCTTGCACACTGTGAGTGGAGAAGACACACATGTCATGGCCATCTGATCTCTAACATGAGTGAAGTCGCTCAGCCTCGGGAAGCCGGCGGTGGCCCTTCACTTTGGCCTCCTCTGCAGCCTTGGGGGTGTCTTTGACCTGTCAGTTGTCCTCACGGCGCCTTTGCGTCACACGCCGCCTGACCCGACCGGGCGAGGGCATTCTTTTCTTTGGCCTTATCCCTCTCCTTCTCCACACTCGTAGCTTTCCCTACACCGGCCTTAGCCTCACGCTCCTCAATCAGCCCAGACCAGGCTTTGGAGTGACCGGGCATCTTTAAGGCCTGGTGCTTGGAGGCCGTCGGTGAGCATATAACCTCGGCTTCTCGGGATCCTGGCCTATGGTGAAGCTATTACAGGTGGGCGCACCTGTGTTTGAGAATAGCGATGACAACCTAAAAAAAGAAAGGTGTTAGGAGGGAATCACAACATAAAACCTAGGCTCAAACGTTAAGAGGCCAGTCACACCAGCTCAGTCGTCTCGTCAAAGTCGTGGTTGCAAATAAACATCCTGTCCTCAGCCACACATTGGAAAGATCTCTTGTCCATGTAATTGGGAAGGGAGTGGAGTACTCTTTGCTAAGCCATACGGTATTAAGGAGATTGGGGGTAAATTCGGCGTGTCTTGTAATGGAGGAAGAGCCTCTCTTGTTGCGGGTTCCAATAGTTAATAATTGACTTCATTTGGACTAGGAGTCGACGGGTCCACCGAAGGATGGTTCAACTCCATCGGCTCGACATATGAGCCTAACCTCAGCCCGTTCGGTAGCCTAATTCTGGGTTGTCTAGTCTACAACGGCAAACCAATAGTTATCTCTGCAGTAGGGGTCTCGCTTATAACTCGATCAACATTAGGAAGTCTCCCGGTTGGAGCCCCATCCTACAGCGATGGATAGGCCTCCTTATGCTTGATATCTGGGCACCTTCCAAGTCGCGGAAAAATTGGGCATCGTTTCGTTCTTGAGATTCCCGGTAATCCTTTGTCAGACTCTTGAACCTCTTCATCGAGGACTAGATCCATTTTAGGCGCTTTTCCATTTAGATACTTTAGAAGGTGGGGTAGTCTCCCCATGAGGCGCTGCTTGACTCTAACTGCGCATCCATACGATAAATCTACTTAACAAGACTAGACATATCGTCTCCTCTCTCATGTTCGAATCACTAAGCGACTGAATCCACCTCCCGCAGAAGCCTTCTAACCGGTCTGTGCCTTGATCTTTCCACTTTTTCTTTTTTACATACTTGGGTGAAACCGGATCTTAGCCCTTGGTGATTGAATTACGATCGAGATAAGCTTACAAAGGCTCCTTCAGTGATCTCGGCTTGAGGCTCTTAAGAGAAACCGGCGAAGAGCTGCCGGATGGAAAGCGAGTCAACCCACAGAACAATGCTCACCCTTGATAGGCTCATAAACTAAGCGAGGGGAGGGACATGGACAATGTAAGAAGGACTGGCGCCCGACTCCTCCAGTTTTTTGTAAATGGCTCGTGGTTGCGCTCACGCAGCGCTCATTGATCTCGAGGCGACCGTTTGATGCGATCCAGCCTGGCCTTTCCGCTCAATTGACGATCGGCCTCGTTTGCGGTTTACCTCTGAAAGAGTCCAAAGGGAGGTCATATGTCCAATGTGGATGGACGACCAGAAAAGAACAAGGCTCATCAGCTAAGACAAGCCTTCTGGAAAGATAAAGTTTGATTCGAGGTCTATGGGAGCCCGAGGAGCATGGCGTCTCATGCCTGTAGACAACTGCTTAAAACTACCCATTTGTAGCCCGATTTTGAGAAATCGCGGGAACTGATTCCTCAAATTGAGTACTGAGAGGGGGCTGTGGGCGACATAGACAACCCCTGACCCGAGCTTCAAAGTGTAAATAAAACAAAACTTCTTGAAAATTGAAAGTAGTCAGGGACCTCAGATGATTCCTTAGAAAAGTTTGTAGAAGTATGGAAAACTGAAATTATGTAGGACAAGACTTTGTGAAATAGTAAGGCGGCACTAGGAGCCAACCTCCTATATATAGGTGGAACACATCTTGGGCGCATTAAATGTATGTCGAACATCATCTTGATTATATTGAGTAGTGCCTTCCCATGTGCTGTATCAAACATGCTTCCACATTCAGCGTGTTCGATGTCGCATTGAGTTTCTCGATCCTTTCCTTTCCACACCAGTTTAAACAGATATTTCTAGCGAAAATGCACAAAATTTCAACCAGAAGAGGGAATTGTGGGTGATGTGCTGAACCCACACTAATGGGCCTAGAGGCCCACTTGGCACAGCTCACTTTGGCCAAACGACTGACAGCTTATATTAAAACCGTGGGCCATCTAAGCGGGAGAATCCTAAAGAAAACCGCAGTGTCTTCCCATGGACTGCAGCTCCGGGCGCCGTCTAGATTTAAGTCCCCAGCGCCCGGCGCATCCTATATCGCCTATGGGAAGTTCGTTATGAATGATACCATTATATTAAAGGCAAAAAATGTAAAAAAAATATTTGTGGATTTCCAGTCCAATCCCTTATTTCACGAAAGATTAATCAACGTAGGAAGAGATTTGTAAAAAAACGAGTATTTGAATTTTCTGAAAAATGACAAAATGGTAAGTACACCTTCTGATATGAAGCTCTGAACCTTAAATTTTCTAGATCTCGGGCGGTAAACGGACACACCATTTGTTGGATTAGATTTCGTGAAATCTAATTACCCATCTGGTCATCAATTTCAAGATGAACATATTTTTCATGATTTCGACGGGGTGTCGATGAACAAAAAAAATGGGATTTTAGAAAATCTTGAAAGTTGAAAATAATTTAGTTAAAGTTCCTTATAAAAATTATTGTTGAACTGTAACCCTTAGAAATGAAATAAATTATTATTTGAATGAGAAACAAACCAGATAAGTTGTGTGGACACATGTAGTGCGATGTGGGACAAGTAACTAAAATGTATCAAATGGGGTTAAAATAGGGTTTTGTGCATAAAATCTGATTTTTTCTTGGGAGAATCGTGGAGAAAGAGAGGAGGATAGCCGAGGCTATTTTTATAATCTCACGGGTTAGTGCATGGAATTCTTGTCGAGCCAGTAAGTTTATCTCTACTCGACGAGACTAATGCACATACCAAAAAGGGATTGCTAGAGATCGAGAAGAGGAGATTCGGAAATCAAAGATTTCGGAGACTAAGGGGCTTCCTACCCATGCTAGTCGCGGCTTCAATTGAGGATTCTTCACGCTTGGTTATTTCCAACAGGGTTGTTTTAAGGTAGTTATTTATTATTGTTAATGCCTTAAGTGGCATTTAGGC
Organism: Tetrastigma voinierianum; assembly: GCA_016808115.1. Lineage (NCBI taxonomy): Eukaryota > Viridiplantae > Streptophyta > Magnoliopsida > Vitales > Vitaceae > Tetrastigma > Tetrastigma voinierianum. Next base: position 237,062 of record JAEQBH010005647.1, read on the forward strand.
GTATTGAAACAACTTTAATGGTTGTTTGGCACTTTGATTAGTGCGGCTATGTGAATTATTTGTGATGGTGTGCATGTATTTCAAAGTGTTTAGCGGATTAAAAAATTAATAACAATTGTTTGGATTCACTTTAGCCCTTTAGTTGTTTCTGACCAGTTGTGGCGACTTTGTGATTTCTTTGTGATTGTGTGTAACTATGTCCTAAAAAGTGTTTAAGAATTTGTTGGTCGTATAATGTCCGATTTGCTAAAGGATTATTTAACCTTGTATTAAAATGGCTTTAATGGCTGTTTTGGCTGTTGTGGCCGACTTTGTGAATTGTTTTGTGATTGTATTGGGGTTGTTGGATAAAAAAATAATAATGTCCCGAATTTATTAAGAGGGCTTGCCAATGGTTTATGGCCAATTTAAAGAGCGGTTTGAGAGTGCTTGTGTGTGATTTTTTGTGGGCGATGTCATAATTGGCCTTGAGGGGTTAAGGTGTTATTACTTGATTGGTGATATGCTTGATGGTGTTGTTTGATGAATGTTGATACGGTATGCTTATATATTGACATTGAAATGAATGTTTGTTTTGGAAATTATATACATGTAATATAATTATCCATATTTATAACCAAGTGTATATATTGTCCATATGGCATTTCATTACACATATGTGACATGTCATTGAACATACAATGGTGCATCGTTACGCATGCGGGAGCACTCCTTCATGGCGTGGTGCATGGTCCAGAATCAACACAACATTTGGTGATTGATGGATGGAAAACTGGCGTTGGGAGGGAAGTCCAGTAGAGTCGCATAGTTTACATAGTAAGGAAATGGAAAACTTGTGTTGGGTAATAGCAAGAAGGGCTAGACACTCCCTCGGGTGAAAGACCCGATTAATAGTTCATTACACTTTAACGGTGAAAGTCCAAAAAGTGTAAAAGCCATGCGGAGCCTATGGTGAGACTCCAAAATCCGCTACCCACAGACCGTGGTTTTGAATATGAAATGATCATTTGAAGGTGTAACATCAATAAGTTTTGGTTTATGAAGCAAATGAATTTTGTTTCAAATGATCATTGGATATGAAATCCACCAATGGCTTGATTTATCACTGTTGACATTGCATTATGTGATGGGAGTTGGTAAAGACTTGAGGTTATGGTTCATGAGTGAGTTTCATCTCATTTCATAGCTTGACATGTAGAATTCCAAGTTAGAATTGACATATTCTTATTTTTGGAGTGTTGATGTGAATTGTCAAGTGTAAACATTGCATGTGCACTTAGGCGAGGAGTAGCCTCTGTAGGAATTACTCTACTTTCGGTGGCTCACCCTGTCCCCCAGGAAAACATTTGGTGCCGGGACTTGCGTCGTGGAGCGGTTCTCATCAGGGATATAAGGGTAAAAAGAAAGCAGTGTGTGTGGCTTTACTTTATGGTGTTGAAAGTAATAAATGTCTGAACATAATTATTTTGAATATATAAGTAATAATAGTAAAAAGAGTTGTAATTGAACCCATATGTATTGTTTTTAATATAGTCTTATGTTTTGATAGATAATGGATAAATGTTGATCAAGTTGCCTCATAAATGGTACGATAATGGTCATTGTGTTATATTGGGCCCCGGATGGGTCATGTGATTGTATTATTGTATAGGTTGGGTTTTGGATAAAGCTCCCCGTACAAAGAAGACCCTGTTCGATTTTTGTTAAATTATGGATCTCGATAAATGGGACACAACGGTGTGGTATCAAGTTACACGATATCCACAGGCTTTCCATGGGTTGATGGATGATCAACAGATCCCCGGATTTTAGGGTGTCACAGCTTGGTATCAGAGCATAGGTGTGTGATTACCTAGGGCTTGATGGGCATGTCAAATAAGGTTAAAAGTGAGGGTTTTGGGCAAAAAATCTTATTTTCTATTGGGAGAGCCATGAAGAGAAAAAGAGAGATGAGGAGAGAGCCAAGTGCTTCTTTCAATGATCTATGGAGTTCCGTCGGTCGGAATTCGTCGAGCCAAGAGTGAAAGTTCATTTCTCGTGAGGCTATGCCTTTTTATCTACCAAAAGGAGTGATTTCACTAAAGATCAAAATGAGGAGATTTCGAGAAATCAAAGATTTTGGGCTAGGGAGGCTTCCTACCCCGTGCTACTGATTTTCAAGAGGTAGAGATTCTTCTTACTTGGTTTATTTCCAACCTTAGGGTTGTTTTAAGGTAGGATTGTTGTGTTGATGCCTTAAGGGGTTGTTTAGACTATGTTACAATGGCTTTAATGGCTATTTTGCGACCGAGTTGTGAAATTAGACTTGTGGGTGTTTTTGTGATAGTGTGTAATATAACCTAAAAAGTGTTTAGGAATTATTTGGATTACAAAAATAATAATTTGGACTGTTAAGGGACTGTTTGGACTATGTTTAAATGGCTTTAATTGCTGTTTTACACCCCGATTGTGGCCGACTTTGTGAATTGTTTCGTGATTATGTGTAATATGTCTCAAAAAGTGTTTGGGGACTGTTTGGATTAAAAAAACAATAATCTAGACTATTAAGGGGTTGTTTAGACTATGTTAAAACGACTTTAATAGCAAGCACATTTGTGGCAGGTGTGGCCGACACACCTTAGTGTTTATGATTGTGTAATATATCCCCAAAAAAGTGTTTAAAATTTGCTTGGATAAAATAATAATCACGGACTATTAAGGAGGCCCCATTTGAAGTGGAATTTTGTGATTTAAGGAAAATTGATTTAGAGTACACTTGTGTAGACTTTTTTTTTTTGTGGGCATTATATATATACACAATTGTATGAGGATTAAAAGTGTTATTACTTGATTGGTGATAACATGTTGATAATTGTTTGTTTGATAAGATATTGATATGGGTATGCTTATATATTACATTGGGGAAGCTGAATGTTTGTTTGAAATTATATATATAATATAATTGTCCATGATACACTTGACAAAGTGTATGGTTTATATTGTCCACATATGACATTCATTACTTATATATTATAGCATTGACATGCAGTGCATCACATTACATAATATGCATAGGAACGCATCGCATTTTTATGGGTGTGAGTGCATGGTGGAATCAACAGCATTTGGTGATTAATGGGTGGGCTGAAATGCCAGTTGGATGAAGTCAGCCAGGGTAAATACCGAGTGCCTAAACGGAAAACTTGTTGGAGTATGTGCCATAAGAAGGGCTGAACACTCACTCTAGTTGAGACCGATTATTGGTTCATTACACTCCAGCGGTGAAGGAAGTCGAAAAGAAGTGTAAAGGTGTGCGAGCATTTGTGTTGAGACTCCAAAATCTGCTTGCCCCTGCAAAAAGACACATGGTTTGAATATGAAATGATCATTTGAAGTGTAACATCTAACAAGTTTTGGTTTGTAAACAAATGAATTTTGTTTTAAAAATGATCATTAGATGTAATCCTACCAATGACCAGTTTTATCACATATTGACATTACATAGTGTGATGGGGGTTGGTAAAGACTCTAGAGTTATGTGGTGCATGAGTGAGTCTCATCTCATTTCATAGCATGACATATAGAATTCCAAGTTATAATTGGCATATTCTTATTTTTGGAGTGTTGATGTGAATTGTAAGTGTAAACATTACATGTGCACTTAGGTGGAGACTGGCCTATGTCGGAATTACTCTACTAGACGTGGCACACCTTATACGGGAAAAACATTTAAGGTATAGGACTTGCGCCTGTGGACGGTTCTCATCCGGAGCTGCAAGGGTGAAGAAAGCCTATGTGTGGCTTTTCTAATTACTTTTGTGATTATTTTTGTAAAATAATTTGGAACAAATTATTTTTGGCATATACTAATATGTAAAGAGTTGTAATTGAACCCATATAGATTGTTTTTAATATAGTCTTACATGTTTTTATATGAATATGGATAAATGGGCTCGATTTGGTCAATTTTTACTCATAAATAGACCCGGTGCAGTCATTGTGTTATATTGGGCCCGAAAATGGTGTGATTGTATTGTGTATGGGTTCAGGTTTGATAAAGCTCTCGTCTGAAGGAATTTTACGATTTTTTTAAATTATGGATCTTGGTAAATGGGACACAACGGTATGGTATCAAGTTACACGATATCCACAGGCTTTCCAGGGGTTGATGGATGATCAACGGACCCTCGAATTTTAGGACGTCACATAATTAATCCTTGATTTTGGAAGAAGATATTTTTATCTCGATTAGATTAAGAGGTTTTTTTTTTCTAAAATCAAGGAGAGATTCGTGAACCACTTTCTATAAATAAGGAAGATCCCCGATAGAAGGATAAGCAATTCCAACTGTGCGTACTCTTTTCTTTTTCTCCATCTTTTGCTGACTTAACATCGAAGATGTTAGGGCTATATATACTAAAATTCATTTTATTGTTATGAATTTTTATTTTATTTTAATAAAATTCTGTTATTTCATTTCAATGAAAATCTACAAGAGCTATATTTGCATTTAAATATTGCCATGTGTGTGTGTGTCTTTATTCTACACAATAGATGATTTGGTGTGCGAGGAGGAGGTTGACTTACGCACAAAGATCAAATCATTAGTTTCTTGTGGAAGACCAGTTGTGGTTCCTGATCCTAAATGGAATTTGACACACACCATTGGTAAGATTATAGCACAAGACCGATGGAGTGTCTTTCACGGAGGAATGACTTAGTTCCAACTTCTTGTGCTAGTACATTGGTAATGATGAGCGGGACCAACAGGGTAATTATTTTATACTACGTAAATAATACCTCATAGTTAATATTATATACTATTACTCTTAATCTCGAGATAATTAATAATAAACACGTGCATTTTATTTGTTGGTTATTTTGATTCATAAAGAGTGAGATTTTATAGATCCAATAATCTGGTGTTGGATAAGCATTGTATAGTGAATATTAATTATTAACGGAATTCACATCCTGTTAATTGGATCGATACCACCTTGAGGATATATAGTTTTGATTATGTCAAACCACATAGGTGGATTTTAATCCGACATATCAAAGAAAATTGGAAGGTCTCAGGTGATTATCGAATCGTTGATTAAATAGCGTGGTAATTTAATTTAATCAGCGGATATCGTAATCTTAACGTGAGGGAGATTAATAAGTATTTAATAACAAAGGCTCGAATTATATACTTTGAATAAGTGAGAAGTGCAATTATGATTCTTTAGTGGAGTGAATTATAATTAATGTAAATAGAGCTCATATATTATTGACAGGAGTCAGAAATCTTATTTGCCTTTAAGGTCACACTACCCCGTAACTATTTATGTGTCATGTTAGGCGGCTCTTGGAAAGAAAAACCTTAGAGTCGGCCGTCGAAGGAAAACCGCAGAGAGCCACTACTTGATACGTTACGACATTAGAATGCGGTAGAGGCTGGAAATTCAAGCAATCTATTGCGAATCAATTTTATTGAAGGATATGATGATGCTTTTCGACGGAACTTAGGTGTGCTGCCTTCGTGGGCGGTCGGGTTATGTAACTTTGGGCGTTAAGAACCCTCTGCAAAAACAAAAAACAAAAAGAAGGATGTCCGGCGGGGGCTCGCTGGTTGCCTATCGATGCCCTAAGTCAATTCTTTCGAGGGAAGAAGATCATTGCAAAGATAAAAGTTTGTGCATAAGAATGCCTCGCTTTCATTGATATAAGAATTAACAGGTATTTATAATTGATGATCATGACAACTTTCCTAGTCGAATAATGACACTGAATAGTATGTTTACTAGTTGGATAAACACACTGAATAGTATGGTTCCTTGTTGGAGGATGATACGATATTTCTCCCACTAGGTAGGAGATTTTCTTTCCTTATCGTAAACTGATTAATAAGGGATAATTGATGGGGCATGGTGAAATATCACTTTCTGATTGGTGATTGAGTGTTTTCTCTATCTACCAGTTCATTAGACTCTGATCTTTCAAAGAGTGAGTTAGACTTATTGTTTAAGTCTGCCTTTGAGGGATACCATTAAAGGCATATTACTTCCCAGTACCATTGTTTAATCTCTCGCGTTTGGGCTTGTATCTTGGGCTGGCCTTTGACCTTTCAAAGCCATGGGTTGCCCCCTCAACGACTAGCCAGGCGTAGGCAAGTTTGTATGTGTAGCTTCTTAGATCAGGCTGATACCCACGTGGCTACTCAGGAAGGGTTTGATTGGGGCTTTGCCGCCGTCCACGTCTTGTGACATGATGAGCTACCGCGATTTTAACTTTATTTATTGTGGCTCTTAAAGCACCTTAAACGTCCCTGACGGTTCGCGCCTTTGTTCCTGTTATAAAGCTTTTGCCTTTATGGTTTGCTTCCTTTTCCTTGAATGTCTTGTCCGACTAGCGTTCGGGGCCCGCTTTGATGATCACCCGATGATCTCAGCTTGGGGTTAGTGTCCCGTCATTTACGGCCTTAGTCGATCTTTTTCTTCTCTCACATCCTTTTTAGTTTTGATGTCTTGAGGGTTCGAGGCGTCTTTCGATTTGGGGTTACATGTTCAATGATTCTCTTTCTTCCCTTATGATATCATTTTTCACGGGTCTTGGTAGGCTCATTTGCGCATGGGAGTAATCTCTGCAGGCGTCTAGTTAGATCGGTGGCGGGAAAACCAGTTTAGGTGTATGGTGTTGCGGAACACGGGGAACCTCACCCTTGGATAAGGGCATGGGCAAATTAACGAAATTAGGTATCCTAAGCGGCTTTGAATGTTGGGGGCTGCCGTCACGAGGCGTTGAGCGTGGGCCCCGGTCAGGTCGAACCTTGTCTGGTGGGGATCTTTGCGGCGGAGTATGGGCCCGTTTGGGTCCAGGTTTGGTGCTGCGACTTCGCGACCACCTATGTGGGTTAGGTGCCTAGATGGTGTGCTTTTTGGTGGCGTCGAAAGGCCTCTGTAACTTCCCCGTGCATCCTTTATAAAAGGGTTACCGCATCCATTTCATTCTGCCTCCCATTTCCCCAGGATATTACAGGTGGTGGTAGTCCTAAGGGACAAGGCTTGGGTGTTCCCGGTATTACTAGCACCAGACTTCTTCAGTAAAGGGCGAAGGAACATTTTATATCTCAATGCTCTGGCGCTAAGTTGATCATTCGGACCTTCCATCTTGCTAAGTTCTGAAGGAACATTTGTGGTCATCATTGGGAGTACAATTCCTTTGTGATTGAGCTATAACACATTCTGTAGTTGGACTACCCAGGAACCTACATGAGCTCCTTTGTTTTGATTTGTTTTGGTTTTCGAGAGAGTCATAGGATATTCCTAACACACATTTGCTTTTGGTCGTATGGCCTTTGGGTGTACGACTCGATCTGATCCGAGGGACTAGGAGTGCGGGAGGCGGTGAAGTAATGCCCAGTGGTTAATTCAGGCTCATCGGTCGGATATTCTGGATCGTCGGTGCGAGGCACCTTTGACTTCCTTTTGGGGTCCTCTCCCTCTCCGTCATGGGCGTTCCGTCCCCCAGATGCCATCACTTAGTGTTCAGACCCTGCTGCCGAAGCCCTACAGGAAGCCGAGTCCGCCTGAGATCTGCTGGCAAGAGAAAATGACGTGACATAAACCTCAGAGCTCGCCGGAAGGCGCCTCTGCTCGGGCGTGAGACCTGTAAGGTGGGGAGCTATCTCTCTCTCTCGTCATGATCAATTTGGAGACTCTTCGAGGTGGGGGGGGGGGGTTTCACGTATGGGCCCAGCAGGTTCTCCTTATCGGTCTGGATTCCAAATTGTGGGCGCCTTCCCCCTCTATAGTCTTGGGACGAGGGTGTGAGAATCGATCGCTCGGGAGGCTACAGGGATGGCTCTTTGCTTTCCTCCATCTGGGCTGTTGCGGGGCTGTTTCCTCCATCACGCACGACTCCAACCTTCCTCGGGAGGTGGCGCCACACTTTGTCGGCTGGCTGCCTTGAGGCCCGCCTGCCGTCCAGTGCTTTAGTGATCGATCTTTTCTTTTTATTGTTTTGATTCGGGTAGGTGACTCCCTTTCTTTCATTTTTATTTTTATTTTAGGTGGCTACGTATCTGCGAAAGGCTTGGCAAGGAGGGCGTCTTACGAGGCTCTACCAAGGCGTGAGAGTCTTATAAGGCTTCTGGGTTGTTTCACGACCTCGAGAGAGCTAGTCTTGAGACCGGATAAAGGGCCCAGTGGGCAGCGAAGCGGTCGACCCTAAAAGCCTGCCGGCGGCGGCGCCGGCCGAGATAAAGGAGGCCCGAAAGAAGGATCACGAAGGTTGTATCAAAGGCCAGTACGGCTAGCTAGAGAGAGGAGTTGTGGTGAGGTGACTGTGGGCCAGATGGCGGTCTTGAGGGCTCAAGAAGCTTTAGGCTGCGGGTAACTCCTATGGAGATGCAGCGGAGGCTGGCAGAAGCCGGGATGGATGAGGCGGGGAGGCTTGCCGTAGCCGGATAGGCGAGGTGATGGCGAGCTGAGCCAGAGGCATGTACCCAGTGGGCCTGAGTGGCTTGCTTTTCAACCGAGACTTCTCGAGGCTTTCCCGGACGCTTAAGTTGACATCCGACTTTCGATGAGGAGTTGAAAAGATCTGTATAGAGGCTGAGGTTAGTCACGAGGGTGCCAAGGTGTTTCGGGGCCCCACAGCGTGCTCCACTGCTTGGCGATTCTTGGGTTCTCAGAGCTAGTTCTTCTGCCACCTTCTTTGGGGGCTCCACCTTTTGATCCTCCACTTCCCATGAAGCGAAGACTGGCGTCGGTGTTTGGGCTTTTTGGCCCATCTTGGCGTGGCGAAGCCTGGGTTTTTAATTTAACCGTTTGACGTATTTGTTGTTACCGCGATTCATTGGTTCAATTCATGGCTCCTTACATTTCGTTGATTTGAATTCCTTTAGTATTTAAGTGGCGGGTCTTCTGAGTATGTTCATGTCGGCTGGCTGTTGGGCCCGAGCCGCGTGGCTCGTGTTATGGCTGGCTGTTGACTCTCGCATTGACTATGGTAGTGGCTGTCTCTGACCCTTTAGTGTTAAGCTCACATAAGCTGAGCTCACTGGGCTCTGGTTTGCATAGCTCCGTGGCTGTCGACCCTTTTGAGTTAGTAAGCTCTGCAAACTGGACTACTGGGCTCTGAGCTATGACAAGTGGCTTTCTGGCCTTTTTAATTTGTTAGGCTCTACAAAGTGGCCAAATTCACCCAGGCTCTTGAGCTTCCCATGGCTCCGTGCTTCCTGGCCTTTTTGAGCTGTGCAGCTATCTGGCCAGCTACTAAATCCCGAAACCTTCCCCATGACTTTGTGGCTGCCAGCGCACAGGTTATTCACGCTCTGAAGCGAGCCTCACCCAGGCTCTGAGCTCCCATGGCTCTATGGCTGCTTGGCCTTTTGGTGCATTAATGCAGTGAGCCTTGGGCTCTTTGGCTATGGCTCCATAGCTACTTGGCCTTTTTGATTTATTCTGCTCACACCAAACTAGGCTATTAGGCTCCTGAGCTACATAGCTCTAAAGTGGCTGCTATAGCCTTTGGTGACCAAACAAATGAAACTCTGGGCTCTGAGCTACATAGCTCACGTGGCTACATAGCCTTTTGGTGTGATGGCTCTATGGCTGACTCTAGGCTCCGAGGCTATATGGCTCGTGGCTGCTGGCCTTTTTGAGCTGTTACGCTCTGCTGGCGAGCGACTAACAGGCTCTTGAGCCTACATGGCAGTGGCTCGCGGCCTTTTGAGGCTGTTGCCTGCAAGCGGGCCTCTTGGGCTCCTGAGCCAGCTCAGAGTGGCTACTTGGCCTTTTTGAGGCATTCGCTCACCTGTTGAGTTCTTGGGCTCCCCAGCTGTGGCTCAAGTGGCTGCTGCGGCCTTTTGAGCTATTAAAGCTCTAGGCCGATTACTAGGCTCCCCAGGCTACATAGCTCAGTGGCTGCTGGCACAGAAATTTGATACGCTCTGCAAGTGAGATACTAGGCTCCCGAGCTACTGGCTCATAGTGCTGCCCGGCCTTTGAGATGTTGCGCTCTGCCATGAGCTAAGCTCTTGAACAACCAATTCCCATGGCTCCGTGGCTGCTTGGCCTTTGAGGTTGTTGCTGCAGCCCGGGCTACTGGGCTCTGAGCTACACATGGCTCCATGGCTGAGCCTTTTGGGTGTTGCGCTCTGGTAGTCTGGGCTCCTGAGCTCCTTGGCTGTGGGTACCTTGGCCTTTTGAGCTATTAAATACGCAAGCGAAGCCTCTTGGGCTCCTGTTTCACATGGCTCCGTGTCTTTCATAGCCTTTGTCTTCACTTCTCTTTGGCGGCGTGCTAGCTTTAATGCGGATTTATGGAGAATTGAAACAAATTGCGCCTTCCGGCGCCTTGGCTCCATATACATGCATGACCCTCTGTGATGGTGCTTACTCTTCCAACCTTCTTCCTTTTTTTAGGCATAGTCGGAGTCCGCGCATGATGAAGCGTCAAGGTTTTGTCATCATTGCAAGAGGTCTGTCTGGTGATCGTGAGCTAACGTTTGGTTCCGATGGTCTACTGCTTGTAGGAGTTGTGTTTTTCCACTACAGTTCCTCATTGGGAGTTATGTTCCTAGCTATGTCCAATGATGGAACTAGCAGGAGTATCGGAAGGCGGTGTACTTAGAAAAAAACTTTTAGTACCGCTCCTCCATTTACCTCCCTCTTCTTTCTTCACCCCATTTCTCCCTTTTCCTTCTCCTTTCCTTTTTCCTTTTCCTTTTCATACTTGTTGGCACTCTCTTTTCTTCTCTTTCCCTTTCCTTTCTTGAGATTTTTTGGGTTTTTAATCTTGACATGAACAGCCAATGAAGAACATATTTTAAACAAGCTGTGATTTTGAGATGCAAAGGGGTGATTTGTAGATTCTCGAGGTGGCTGTGTAACTTCTATGTAATGAAATTTTTGTATTAGGTTATGGATTCCTTTTGAATAAAGGAACAATCTTTGTGATTATGTATTTTCTTCACCGCCCATCGGTGTGCCAGAAAGCTTATCTGAACGCCAGCTTATTGTTGCGATTACATAACATCAACGACTTAAAAATGGGGGAAATAGAGTGTTGTTGAAATGGATGGTGGACGCTATTACAGTTCTTTTGGGGTCCCTCTTGGTAGAATCGTTTGAGATGTTAGGCGTTCCATGAGTGGGCGGTTTTCTTCTTCAGTTTGAGCTTATAGTTGCGGGTTAGATTATACGAAGTGCTGATGGGGCCCTTCGATTAGGTCCGGCACTTCCAGCGAATCCTTATTGGCGAGAAGTTTTCAAACTAGGTCACCTGGCTTGTAACTCTTGGGCTTGACCCTTTGGTCATAATACCTTGCTGTCTTCCTGTGATAGTCTTCCATACGCTTCAGGACTTGCTCGCGTTTTTCTTCTAGGAGGTCCAGGTTTAAGCGAAGAGCCTCCTCGTTGTGTTCAGTGTTTGCTTCTAGTTCAATCTTGGAGATTTTAATCCAGGCCTGGAAGCTGGGTCTTTGCTTTAGTGCCAAGGCGGGAGAAGCGAGGCAGGCGAGGTTTTCTCTTTGTGCGCCGACTTTGCGTAGTTTTGTAAAGCCCATAACTTTACTCGGGGTATCTACCATTTTCTTTTAGGTCTTCAGGTTTGGTTTCAATCTTTTACACCTTTGGAGTCCTTATAGTGACTTGACTTGCCCATTTATCTTTAGTAGGATAGTGAGGCAGTAGTGATTCTTGATTCGAGCTCAGCGCAGAAATCCCTAAACTTAGGATTGTCAAATTGTTTCCCATTGTCAAACATGAGGGACCTCAGGATCCCAAATCTACATATTATAAAGCGCCAGACGAAGTTGTGTACCTTCTATTCTGTGATCGTTGCCAAGGGCTACGTGACCGACCCATTTGGTGGACCAGTCTTGCGGCCAATGATAAATTTGCTGTTCCTTCAATAGGTAGAGGTTCAATAACTCTATGCTTCCCCATTGTTGGAAGGCGGGGCTTGTGTCGTTATGACTCGGATGGGAGATGAGATATGTATCTGTAGCATGCTCACGACAAGCTTGCATTTTTAACGATTCTGTCGGCGCCTTTGGTATGGGCCGAGTAGTACCCTGCCTTAGTGTTTTTCTGGTCGACTCCGATGTGGTTCTTACGCTTGCCCTCGTGTACTTCCTTGAGTATGTAGTTTAATTATCTCTTCTTTCCTACACACATAGAATAGGCGCGAAACGCTTATAAAGGTCCCCGATGAGCGGTGAAACCTTACCGAAGCTCGCTCAAAACTTGGATACCTCCTTTGGGTAACCAGCGATTTACCATCTACGAAGTAATCGAGATGGTCATCGGCTCGGTTCGGACATAACAGGGGAGACTTCTCCGTTGTCGAAGCTTATTGAGGGCTCTGGTACGTTGCTGAATATCGACCATGAAATCTGCCGGGGTCTTCTTGAAGTGTAGCCAGTTTGCGAAACATCGACTCGAAGAAATTCACCGATCTTATGCATGTTTGACTGAAGTTTCCGCTGGCTTCTTGGCGGTTCGTACCTTTTTGAGATAGGATCATCTTCTCACCTCACACCCGCTAAGTCTTCTATCTGTTTACCACTAGTTGAATTGTGCTCACCTCTAGCTGATTTGCTTCCATGAAGTGGGCGAGGTTGGAATCGACTATGACCTTCGCCTCATGTCGGCACACACACACACCGTTATTGGAGGCTGGAGGCGAACACGGGCGTACTCTATATGTCTATCCATCGGAAGTGGGATCAGTCTTGCACCACTTCTTTGGGCGTTAGCGGCCCCATCGACGGATAATTTCCGAGATGGGAGTGATTTTAGTTGAGGAGGCCTCTGTAGTGCATCTTTAGAGTGAATTCTATGATGAAATGCGCGAATTTGCCCTTTCTTCTTGTCCTTGGTTTGTACTGATGTCAAATTCATAACTCTGCAGCGCTTCATCAGCCTTCCGATTTTAAGTTTATGCAATATTGTTGCTTCATCGGATATTCGATTGGGACGATTGTGAGCTTGGAAGTAAGGTGGGATTTCGGATGTGATTTACCAATGCAGAAATCAGCTTTTCCATCTTTAGGTACCTGCCTCTTACGCTCCCTCGAGCTGGTGCAATAGTAATTTGGTTCTTTGTCGGATTCTCTTGGGCGGCACTAGTTTAAAGTCTGAAACTTGACCAGGTGAGAGTGAGGTTCTCCCTCAAAAGGGCTTA